>JAJLRB010000950.1:0-15640 GCA_020976825.1 Odocoileus hemionus
TTTTTGGGGGGGGTTTTTTGAGGGTTTTTTCCCAAAAGGGTTGGGGGAAGTTTTGGACCCCCCCCAAATTAAAAAAATGGGGAAAAAAGGGGAAACAAACCGGAAAAATTTTGGGGCCCCAAAACCCAAAAAACCCCAAAGGGAAAAAAACCCCCCTTCCAAAAAAATTTTTTTTTCCCCCCCCATCAAAAAAAAAACCCCCCGGGGGGGTTTTTTTTTTAAAAAAAAAAAAAAAACCCCCATGAATTAAGGACCAAAAATTTAACACTAAAAACAACCCATACCCAATTCCTAGTACCAAAGGGGGGGGGGGGTCAAAAAGGGGGTAAGGACTGAATTCCCATGGGTTGATTCAAACCCTTAAAAGATTATCCCCAAAAAAAAAGGTGTGCACTTGTTATGAAACAGAAAAAAAAAAAAGTTCTGAACCCGTTGAGATCCATGGTGAAAACCAAGGAAGGCCCCTGTTGGGGGTTTTAAAAATGTGGTGTTAGGAAAAAAACCCCTTTAAAATGGTGAATTTTAAGTGACAAATAAGAAGTTCAATTAGGGTTTTAATAAAAAATAGTTTAAGCCGTGAAAAATGGCCCCCCAAAAATAGGAAAGGGGAACTGAAGACCCATTTGGTAAACCAAAGCATAGTTGATTTACCATGAAGGGTTTCAATTTCTCCCTGGTTTCCGAAAAGAAACCCGCTTAGTATAACCATTTCAAATTGGAATTAAAGGGGGTCTAATAAATTTTTAAAAACCAATTTTTTTTTGGGGGTTCCCCCGAGGAAACCTTATTTTTGGTAAAATTGGGATTTTAATAAAAAATTTAAACTATTTAAAAAGTCTTGGATTTCTAGAAGGTTTTTTAATAATGAAATGGCCCAAAAACTGCTGCATTGGAAAGGGAAGTTAACCTTCCAAATTTATTTTGATCTATTCCTTTCTTTTGTCCAATTTTTTTTTTTAAAAAGGGTTTTATCCCTGCCCTGGTTCTTGATGCCAAAAAAACAAAATTAATTCATTTTCACAATACCTACCCCCAAAACCCCAAAATTTGGTTTTTTGGGGGAAATTCCAGGGGAAGACCTTCATGGGTGGTTTTCCTTGGGGGTTTCCACTTCTCTAAGGGCCAAAAAAAAAGAAAAAACCCCAGGGTGGCAATTCAATTATAATTTTACATTTGTAAAAAA
This sequence comes from Odocoileus hemionus, assembly GCA_020976825.1. Lineage (NCBI taxonomy): Eukaryota > Metazoa > Chordata > Mammalia > Artiodactyla > Cervidae > Odocoileus > Odocoileus hemionus. The sequence goes on from JAJLRB010000950.1 coordinate 1,184, forward strand.
ATAAAATAATCCTTTTACATTTTCTCCCCTCCCACTAAATTAAACGGTAACCAAAAAAAAACCCAAAAAAAGCCCGAATCCTAGAAAAAAAACCCTTTGGCTGGAAAACCTTAAATTTTCACAACACCTTTAAAAAATCCTGCCAATTTAATGACATTTTCAGGAAACAAAACAAGTTCAACTTTTGAGCCAAAGGCCTTTGGGGGCGGAAAAAGCAAAAGGTTTTTCTTTTAACTCACAATTCTTAGGATTTTATCCAAAAGAGGGACCAGGAAAAGTAAGGATCCAAAAACACGGTCATTTTTTATTTTTTTATTTTTGTTGGGGTAATTACTTTCATTATTTTGGTTGCTAAATAATTCCTGGATACGTTTCATTCGGCCCCTTCAACTTCACCTGTCCCTTTGTTTAAAAGGAGACATTTTTCCTAAGGGAAAAGGGGTTCAACCAAAAATCCCCCAATAAACAATTCCCAAAAAATCAACCCAAAACCCAAAAAAAGAAACAATAAAAACAAACTGCAAATTTCCCCTTTAAAAAACCCTAACCAATTGGGCTATAAATTTTCAACACCAAACAGAACCCTTTTTCCCCAAATTTTCTTTTTTCCCCACCCTTCAAACAAAAAAAAAAAACCCAAATTTAAAAAAATTTTTTTTTCCCCAAAAACAAAACCAAAAAAAGGTTAAAAAGAAAGCCCCCCAAAAACAATCCCCCCAAAAAAAACCCCCCCCCAAAAAAAAACCAAAAAACCCAAAACCCTTTTTTTTTTTTTTTTAAAAAAACCCAAAAAAAAAAAAAAACCCCTCTTGGCCCAAAAAAAACCCCAAAGTCCCCAAAAAAAAAAATTAAGGGGGGAAAATTTAAAAAACCCCCAAAACCCACAAAAAAAAAAATAACCCCCTGGGGGGGGGCCCCCCCCCTTTGGGAATGCCCCAAAAAAAAGCTGAACCTTTTTCCCAGGGACCGTTCTTTAATCCCCAACGATGCTACTTCCCCTGGGGAGGGGAATTCGGGGGGGCTTTCTTTTCAGAACAGGGAAAAAAAATTTTTTTTAAAAAAAGGGAAAAAAAGTTACTTAATCTAACCCCCTTTCTAGCCGGCCCTTTTCCCTTCAAAGGGGAAATTTTTTTTAAAGGCAGGGGGGAGGGTTAAATTTTTTTTTCCCCTTCCGGGGTTCCCAAAAACGTCCAGGGGCCCCCAAACCCCCCGGGGAACAAACCCCCTTTTGCCCCAAAACCCCTGGTGGCCCCAATAACTCCCCAGGAAATAAGTTTGCCCCCACTTACCCTTTAAAAGTGCCTAAATAAACAAGACATCCTTCTCTCTTTTACTTTCTGATCGCGAACTCCGTACCACAAGGTTCCAGTCCATTAAAGGACCCCAGCAAATGTCACCAAGAAACAGGGACACTGGTATACGTGGCATATAGGGTGGAGTGACTCATGGACCTATTGAGGTTGGTAAGTACTAAGGCCTGGGATAAAAGGCTGGCCAGCCCCAATATTTTCCTACTTTACTTCACCATTTATTTACATTTCAGGGACTTCTGGTTTCACGCCAATGAATAGAGGCTTGCCTTCAAACAGTAGCTGATATAATCGTTTATTTCCTGATAAAGGCAGTTTTGACTTATAAATTTGTCTGCGGGTCAAAGAAAATGTTAAATGATCAGGCACAGAAGGAAAAAATATTACAATTGATCTCTAGCCCCTATGGGCTCTTATTAAAGCTGTAATTCTGCCATTTCAAGGTACATTCTTGCCTTTCTAATATTCAGCAACAGACAAAACACTTATTATATAAATATAAATTAAATGATTAAACTTTACAAAACTCTCAGTTAAAACAATACAAAATATCTCAACATTGTCTTGCTAGCCCTGCCCTGGCTTCTCCAAATGTTTCTCTTCTGCCAAAAGTCGCAATTCCAAAAGTCTCTTTGTTGGAACCTAATGAAAACTTACACTAATTTTTAAGCTAGACTACAGGTTGCTATTTCCCATACTGAAATCAGAGAAGAAACAAACAAACAAAAAAAAAAACAGCTAGAGAAATTACTTGCTTATGAGAATGCAAATTAGAAATGTCAAAAAGCTATAGTTGCAATTTGTCTGACTAGGATTATTATTGATTATTTAAAGGCTTTTCACAATCTAGGATCAAAAAGTTAAAAGATGCAAATACTAGATGAAACAATGCTACTGCCTTTTAAAAAGAGAAATGAAGGGTGATTTACATGTGGGGATAAAAACCATTTAAAAAGGGACTGCCCTAAGAAGGCTAATTGAGAGCCTGCAAAAATTTGCCCTTGCTGCCACAGAGGAAGCACTGGGCCAAAGACAAGTAAATTTAAATTTGATATTGAAGGAAAACCTATTCCAAGAAACTCCAAACAGGGGACCTCCCAGGTCCCCTACAACAAAAAAGAGGGGCAAATTTATCTTTACCCTCAAACCCTCAAAGTCCAGCAGTGCTGCCATTAATATACCAGCCCTAAATGATTTTTTCATTTACCAATAATCAGTCCCTTCTAGAGTACTTACTGGAGATTTTGGACCCCTGCCCCCACAAAACTTCAGGCTTTTAGAGGGCTGATCTCATTTGGCTTCTAAAGGAACTAGGGTTTAGCGTGGAATAATTGATTCAAATTATAAAGGAGAAATTCAAATTATGATGTCAACACAGATTCTATGACAATTCAAAAGGAGGGACAAAATTGCTCAATTACTTCTTTTGCCTTACACTTCTATTAATATCTCTACTCATGTACGGAGAGGCAGATTTGGTAATACAGATCAAAAACAATCCTTATGGACATCATTGTTATTTAAATATATTCGACCAAATATAAATATCAAAATTAATGGTAAAATATTTACTGGACCCCTCAGCAATGGGTCTAAAATTATCAATTTGAAAGTATTTTGGCTCAAATCCTGACCTATACAAAAGGACTCTTGCCAAATTGCAGGAATTTCTCAAGCCAAAGTACAATAAATTTATCAAAGTATTCAAATCTACACATATGATAGACAAAAAGGCCAACCTACAATATTAAGACCTTATGTGATAGATGCACACCTTAATCTCATAGGAAGGGATTTACTTATGCAATGGCAAACTCAGATATACATTCCATATTATTCCTAGAGGCCAGTGCTCATTTTACAAACCAAAAAGTTACTAAAATAATGGGGAAAAATTTATGAGCCTATTTAGACAAGGCAATGGCCCCTTATGAAAAAAAAAAAAAATTACAAGGTACTAAAGAACTTATGAACACACAATTAAAATGGAAACATATTGAAGAATCTTGGTCTTTTTGGAACTTCCTATTTTTGTTATACAAAGGAAATATTACACATGGTGTCTCCAAACAGAGTTTAAAAAAGTTAATAATTTTTTGAAATCTGTGGCTGCATTGTAACCAGAGATCCCATTACTATTCCTCAAAATTGGCATATTATTATTACTGATTCACAAGATTGATTTTTTAATACGGCTTTACACCCTTTACACCAGGAGAGACTAACTTTCTCTCTCCCTTTTCCTAATCATATCGGGCCTCATAAAAGATTTCAGTAGACTATGTTACCTCAAGGTATGCTTAAATGTCCTGCTACTGCTGCTGCTAAGTCACTTCAGTCGTGTCCTACTCTTTGCGACCCCATAGATGTCAGCCCACCAGGCTCCCCTATCCCTGAGATTCTCCAGACAAGAGTACTGAAATAGGGTTCCATTGCCGTCTCCATAACAGTCCTAGCATTTGTCAAAATTTTGCAGCCAAGGCTTTACTTCTTATGTGACAAAAATTCCTTCAGGCATGTATCATTAACAAATATATAATAGCTACAAAAAGAGAAAGGATATTTTTGACACTGAATGGCTATGATATACTTTAGTCTCCAGTGAAAACTAATGAAAATAAAATCTTTATTGAAAATGCAAAACCGGTACTTGATGCATGTGTAGTAAAGGAAAAGTTAACTTGTTAAAATATATATATATATATATATATTTTTAGAACTCCAGTTCTGCCTGGGAAACAAAAATAGGCCTAAAAAAAATCCTTAAATTAACTCTTATCCTGTCCTTGACATACGCAGCCCACTCTATCCAGGACTCCAGCAATGAGCAAATTGGTGGAGCCCAAAATAAATAAATAAACAAAAAGATATTTTAAATTTCATAAGGGGAACTATGTCTATGTATCTAAAATTATCTATGTCTCAATGTATGGTTCTGTTTTTAGATAGAGTGGAGTTAATGTGCTCTATTTGGATTCAGCTTTACATGAACTGAAGGGTGTTAAATGTTGGGTATGTTTATTTAAATGTGAATGTGATTTCAATATACTTATTTGTTAATCTAGTAGGGACAGGTCTTGAGTCATCAACATTATATAATATTTTTGTTATGCCTTGGTTTGGGGTAAGATACGATTGTCAAAAAAAAAAGGTAACCCTTTATCTATATATATATATATATATATATATATATATATATATATATATAGATGAATAATACTTTTAGATAAGATCTATTAAAAAATTGTATTTTTGATAAAATGATCTATTCTCTATAATCTGGAGTTGTCTCCTGGGTTTAGAGTGACTTAGGTTGCTGGAGTTGTGCTGAACTAAGTAGTAGATGTTTGTTGAATGGCTGGGTAATTTGGAAATGAATTAGGATTTTAAAGCGTTAATTGCTGAACATTGGCTTACTCTTACAAGGGGATTTTCTTGCAGAAGAGCTGAAGTGATTTTGAGCTGTTAATGAATATAAATATATATTTGTACTGGAATGGATGTATATACAATATAATATGATTTGATAAATATGTTCAATGATCTATAAAATGCTAACATACAAGATATTTCATGGTTGCTATAGAAAAGTAAAATATAGTCGAGAGGAACACCAACTTCAGCACACCCACTCAAGGAAAGCTTCGGGTACCCCAAATCATCTCGAGATGAGAGCTGATTCCCTATTTTTGGCTCAAGAGGAAAGCAACTTTCCACAAGCACCTCAACAGGAGTCCTCTCTTAGCTATAGGTATGTGAGAGGAACCCTGAGTTTGCTGCCTCCAGTGTAATGAACACCGAGATGCCGTGACTCGAAATATGGCTGGATTTCCCTCCAGTGACTTGAATGCAGGCTAGTCTTCCATCTCCCAAATGAAGGGATGTGTGAATCCCCTGTGGAGTCTTTAGAGAAAGCCCTAGTTCCCCGCCTCATCTCGACAGGAGGCCTCACATGCCCTTGAAAATTCGAGAGGAACTTGGAGTTCAATGCGTCAAAAGGACAACAAGCCTGACTCCTCTTAAAAATTGATAGGAATCCGACAATCACTGTGGGAACTGAAAGGGACACTGGGTCTCAAGTCTCACCTAAAGAGGCATCCCTATTGCCCTGCCAAGCCTCGATGAGAATCTCGAGGTGTCCCTCGCAACTAGACATGAGTCCTGACTTTGCTGAACAAACTCGAGTTTTGAAGGGCCATCCAAGTCCTAACTCGAGAATATCCCCCAGGTTCCCACCACAACTCGACAAAAGAACACGAGACTTCCCCCTCGCTGCCAGATGAGGCCCGATTCGCCTGCATTGCATGCAGAGCAATTCCGTGTTCCCCATCAAACATGAAGGAGTCTGGACTTCCTGGATGGAACTTCAGAGAGTCCCCAAGAACACTGTCACAAATCTAGAGGGATCCTGATGTCACCGCAGCAACAAGAAAGGGCTCTGTGTTCCGCAAATCGACTCGAGATGAGTCCAGATTCCCCTGCATGTGCTCCAGAGCCATCCCGAATTCCCATCAAACACGAGAAGTGGCTTGACTTCCTTTAAACAACAACAGAGTATCCCTGAGAACACCGTCCAAAGTCCAGAGGAACTCCAAGTTCAGCAGAGCAACTCTTTAAGACAAAACTGCTTAGTCCCCTTCCCCTTTCTTGAGATATGCATTGTCTACTGATCTTGTGACTAGCATTACTCCTTGTTTCCTTGGTAACGGTTGCAGTTTGTTTGGTTTGCTTAACTCTATCACTCCAGAAAGAAGTTTCTTGTACTGCAGCCTGTATATACTCATAGAAAAATCATTAAAGCACCTTTGCTCCATTAGAGCTTAGGTCCCCGAGTCTTTTTTTGTCTCTCTCTCTCTCTTTCTGGCTGACTCTCTGGAGCGTGGAGACCCGTCATGCTCACTTTTCTGCTCAGGCTTCTACGACACCCTCGAGAGGGCGCCTGGTACCTTGGTGAGTGATACAAGCCCTGTGTCAAGGACAATATTGGTCCTCTGTGTAAACCAAGGGATATCAGCCTCCTTCTCTCTTTTCCTTTCTGATCACCAACTCCGGACCACTAGGTTCCGGTCCATTAATGAACCCCAGCAAATGTGGCCAAAAACAGGTGACACTGGTATACGTGGTATATCGGGTGGAGTGACTCATGGACCTATTGAGGTCTGTAAGTACTAAGGGATGGGTTAAAAGGCTGGCCAGCCCCATTATTTTTCTGCTTTGCTCACCACTTCTTTACATTTCAGGGACTTCTTGTTTCACGCCAGTGAATAGAGGCTTGCCTTCAAACAGTAGTAGAACATAGTCCTTAGTTTCCTGATAAATGCAGTTTTGACTTATAAATTGTCTCCGGTCAAAGAAAATGTTAAATGAGCACCCAAAGAAGGAAAAAATATTCCAGTTGATCTCTAGGCTATGTGCGCTCTTATTAAAGCTGTCATTCTGCCATTTCAAAGTATATTCTAGCCCTTCCAATATTCAGCAACAGACAAAACACATATTATATACATATAAATTAAATGATTAAACTTTACAAAAGGCTCAATTAAAACAATACAAAATATCTGAAAATTTTCTTGCTACCCTTGCCCTGGCTGCTGCAAATGCTTCTCCTCTGCCCACAGTCGCAACGCCAAATGTCTCTTGTTGGAACCTAATGAAAAGTTACCTTAATTTTTAAGCTAGACTAGAAGCTGCTATTTCCCATACTGTAATCAGAGAAGAAAGAAAAAAAAACAGCTAGAGAAATTACTTGGTTATGAGAATGCATATCAGAAATGTCAAAGCTATAGCTGCAATTTGTCAGACTAGGATTATTATTGATTATATAAAGGCTTGTCACAATCTAGGATCAAAAATTTAAAAGATGCAAATACTATCTGAAACAATGCTACAAACTTTTAAAAGGAGAAGTAAAGGATGCTTTACATGTGGAGATAAATATCGTTTAAATTGGGACTGCCCTAAGAAGGCTAACAAAAAGCTTCCAAAAAATTGCCCTTGCTGCCACAGAGGAAAGCACTGGGCCAAAGACAGTAAATTTAAATTTGATATTGAAGGAAAACCTATTCCAAGAAACTCCAAAGAGGAGAACTCCCAGGTCCCCTACAACAAAAAAGAGGGGCAAATTCTATCTTTTCCCTCAAACCCTCAACGTCCAGCAGTGCTGCCATTAATATACCAGCCCTAAATGATTTTTTTCCTTTACCCATAAGCAGTCCCTTATAGAATACCTACTGGAGCTTTTGGGCCCCTGCCCCCACAAACCTTCAGGCTTTTATAGGGCTGATCCAATTTTGCTTCTAAAGGAATTACTGTTCAGTGTGGAATAATTGCTTCAAATTATAAAGGAGAAATTCAAATTATGATGTCAGCTCAGATTCTATGGCAATTCAAAAGGGGGGACAAAATTTCACAATTACTTCTTTTGCCTTTCACTTCTATTAACTCCTCTAGTAATGTACGGAGAGGCAATTTGGAAATACAGATCAAAAACAATCCTTATGGATATCATTGTTATTTAAATATGTCCGACCAAATATAAATATCAAAATTAATGGTAAAATATTTTCTGGACCCCTCAGCCATGGGTCTAATATTATTATTTCAAAGTATTATGGCCAAATCCTGACCTATACAAAAGGTCTCTTGCCAAATTGCAGGAATTTCTCAAGCCAAAGTACAAGAAATTTATCAAAATATTCAAATCTACACATATGTTAGAACAAAATGCCAACCTACAACATTAAGACCTTGTGTGATAGATGCACCCCTTAATCTAATAGGAAGGAACTTACTTATGCAATGGCAAACTCACATATACATTCCACATTTTTCCTAGGGCCACTGCTCATTTTACAATCAAAACTGTTATTAAAATAACGGTGAAAATTTATGAGCCTATTTAGACAAAGCAATGGCCCCTTATGAAAGAAAAATTACAAGCTACTAAAGAACTTATGAACACACAATTAAAATGGAAACATTTGTTTGTTTTCAAGATTTTGGATCATTTTTATTATCATTATTCTAAATTCTTTTTCAGGTAAATTCCCTATTTCCTCCTCTTTTGTTTGACTTGGTGGGCTTTTTTCATGTTCCTTTAGCTGTTGGGTATTTCTCTGCCTTTTCATCTTGTTTAGATTGCTGTGTCTGGAGTGGGCTTTCTGTATTCTTGTGGTCTGAGGTTCCTTTTTATTGTGGAGGTTTCACCCAGTGGGTGGGGTTGGACGATTGGTTTGTCAAGGTTTCCTGGTTAGGGAAGCTTGTGTCAGCGTTCTGGTGCGTGGAATTGGATTTCTTCTCTCTGGAGTGCAATGGAGTGTCCAGTAATGAGTTTTGCGATGGGTCTCTGTGTTAGGTGTGACTTTGGAGAGCCTGTATGTTGACACTCAGGTCTATGTGCCTGCGTTGCTAAAGAATTTGCATGGTATGTCTTGTACTGGAGCTTATTGGCTCTTGGGTGATGGTTGGTTTTGGTGTTGGTATGGAAGCTTTTGGATGGTCTCTTATTCCTTAATGTTCCGTGTAGTCAGGAGTTTTCTGGTTTTCTCAGGATTTGGGCTCAAGTCTCCTGCCTCTGGATTTCAGTTTTATTCTTCCAATAGTCTCAAGGCTTCTCCAACTATACAGCACTGATAATAAAACTTCTGGGTTAATGGTGAAAAGATTCTCCACCGTGAGAGACAACCAGAGAGGTTCACAGAGTTACATGAAGAATAGGAAAGGGAGGAAGGAGATAGAGGTGAGCAGGAGGAGACAAAGGGGACTCAAGGGGAGAGAGACAGATCTACGCAGTTATCTGTTCCCAAAGTGTTCTCCATAGCCCAGACACCCACAAAGATTCACAGAGTTGGATTGGGAAGAGAAGGGGAATGGAGGAAATAGGGGTGTTCTGAGGTAGAAAACAGAGAGTCAAAAGTGGGAGAGTATCACCACACTCCTGAATAGAAATGGGAACTGAGTTTTGGATTCTTAAATGACCAAAATTTATATGCCAGTCAGGATGGCTGCTATCCAAAAATCTACAAGCAATAAATGCTGGAGAGGGTGTGGAGAAAAGGGAACCCTCTTACACTGTTGGTGGGAATGCAAATTAGTACAGCCACTATGGAAAACAGTGTGGAGATTTTTTAAAAAGCTGGAAAAAGAACTGCCATATGACCCAGCAATCCCACTTCTGGGCATACACACCAAGGAAACCAGATCTGAAAGAGACACGTGCACCCCAATGTTCATCGCAGCACTGTTTATAATAGCCAGGACATGGAAGCAACCCAGATGCCCATCAGCAGACGAATGGATGAGGAAGCTGTGGTACATATACACCATGGAATATTACTCAGCCATTAAAAAGAATTCATTTGAATCAGTTCTAATGAGATGGATGAAACTGGAGCCCATTTTACAGAGCGAACTAACCCAGAAAGATAAAGACCATTACAGTATACTAACACATATATATGGACTTTAGAAAGATGGTAACGATAACCCTATATGCAAAACAGAAAAAGAGACTCAGATGTATAGAACAGACTTGTGGACTCTGGGAGAAGGCGAGGGTGGGATGTTTCAAGAGAACAGCATTGAAACATGTATATTATCTAGGGTGAAACAGATCACCAGCCCAGGTTGGGTGCATGAGACAAGTGCTCGGGCCTGGTGCACTGGGAAGACCCAGAGGGATCGGGTGGAGAGGGAGGTGGGAGGGGGGACTGGGATGGGGAATACATGTAAATCCATGGCTAATTCATTTCAATGTATGACAAAAACTACTGTAATGATATAAAGTAATTAGCCTCCAACTAATAAAAATAAATGGAAAAAAAAATAAAAAGCAGAAAAAATAAAATAAAATAAAAACAAAATGGAAACATATTGAAGAATCTTGCTCTTTTTGGAACTCTCCTATTTTTGTTATTCAAAGGAAATATTACAAATGGTGTCTCTTAACAGAGTTTAAAAATGTTAATAGTTTTTGAAATCTGGGGCTGCATTGTAACCAGAGATCCCATTACTATTCCTCAAAATTGGCACATTATATTTATTGATTCACAAGATTGATTTTTTAATATGCCTTTACACCCTTTAGACCGGGAGAGACTAACTTTCTCTCTCCCTTTTCATAATCATATCGCGTCTCATAAAAATTTCAGTAGACTATGATACCTCAAGGTATGCTTAAATGTCCGTCTTCTCTTGCTGCTAAGTCATTTCAGTCTTGTCCTAATCTATGCGACCCCATAGATGTCAGCCCACCACCAGTTTCCACTATCCCTGAGATTCTCCAGACAAGAGTACTGAAATAGGGTTCCATTGCCGTCTCCATAACAGTCCTAGCATTTGTCAAAATTTTGCAGCAAGGCTTTACGTCTTATGTGACCAAAATTCCTTCATGCATATATCATTAACAATATACAATAGCTACAAAAAGGAGAAAGGATATTTTGGACACTGAATGGCTATGATATACTTTAGAAACCAGTGAAAACTGATGAAAATAAAATCTTTATTGAAATTGCAAAACCGGTACTGGATGCACGTGCAGTAAAGGAAAGGTTAACTTGAAAAAAATATTTGCTTTTTTTTTTCGGCACTCCAGTTCAGCATGGGAAACAAAAATAGATCTAAGAAAAAACCTTAAGTTAACTCTTATAATGTCCTTGGCATACGCAGCCCACTCTATCTAGGACTCCAGCAATGAACAAATTGTTGGAGCCCAAAATAAATACATAAACAAAAAGAAATATTAAATTTCATAAGGGGAACTAAGTCTATGTATCTAAAATTATCTAAGCCTCAATGTTTGTTTTTGTTTTTAGACAGTGTGGAGTTAATGGGCTCTATTTGGATGCAGCTTTACATGAACTGAAGGGTGTTCAATCTTGGGTATAATGTTTATTTAATTGTTAATGTGATTTCAATATAATTATTTGTTAATCTAGTAGGGACATGTCTTGAGTCATCAACATTATATAAAAATTTTGTTACGCCTTGGTTTGTGGTAAGATACGATTGCCTAAAAAAGGTAACCCTTTAAGTATATGTGTGTGTGTGTGTGTGTGTGTATATATATATATATATATATATATATATATATACATAAGATGAATACTTCAGATAGGTCTAATAAAGAAATTGTATTTATTTTTGATAAAATGATCTATTCTCTATAATCTGGAGTGGTCTCTCTTGGATTAGAGTGACTTAGGTTGCTGGAATTGTGCTGAACTAAGTAATAGAAGTTTGTTGAATGGCTGGGTCATTTCTAAATGAATTAGGATTTTAAAGTGTTAAATGTTGAACATTGGCTTACTCTTACAAGGGGATTTTCCTGCAGAAGAGCTGAAGTGATTTTGAGCTGTTAATGAATATAAATATATTTGTTCTGTAATGGATTTATATACAATATAATATGATTTGATAAATATGTTCAATGATCTCTAAAATGCTAACATACAAGATATTTCTTGGTTGCTATAGAAAAGTAAAATATAGTCCAGAGGAACACCAAGTTCAGCACACCAACTCAAGGAAAGCTTTGGGTACCCCAAATCATCTCGAGATGAGAGCTGATTCCCTATTATTGACTCAAGAGGAATGCAACTTTCACAAGCACCTCAACAGGAGGCCACTCTTAGCTATAAGTATGTGAGAGGGAACCTGAGTTTGTTGCCTCCAGTGTAATGAACACCGAGATGCCGTGACTCGAAATATGGCCGGATTTCCCTCCAGTAACTTGAATGCAGGCTAGTCTTTCATCTCCCAAGATGAAGGGATGTGTGAATCCCCTGTGGAGACTTTAGAGAAAGCCCTAGTTCCCCGCCTCATCTCGACAGGAGACCTCATATTCCCTTGAAAATTCGAGAGGAACTTGGAGTTCAATGCGTCAAAAGGACAACAAGCTTGACTCCTCTTAAAAATTGATAGGAATCCGACAATCACTGTTGGAACTGAAAGGGACACTGGGTCTCAAGTCTCACATAAAGGGGCATCCCTATTGCCCTGCCAAGCCTCGATGAGAATCTCGAAGTGTCCCTCGCAACTAAACATGAGTTCTGACTTTGCTGAACAAACTCGAGTTTGAAGGGCCATCCAAGTCCTAACTCGAGAATATACCCCAGGTTCCCACCGCAACTCGACAGAAGAACGCGAGACATCCCCCTCGCTGCCCGATGAGGCCCGATTACCCTGCTTTACATGCAGAGCAATTCCGTGTTCCCCATCAAACATGAAAGGAGTCTGGACTTGCTGGACGGAATTTCAGAGAGTCCCCAAGAACACTGTCACATGTCTAGAGGGACCCTGATGTCACCGCAGCAACAAGAAAGGGCTCTGTGTTTTGCAAATCGACTCGAGATGAGTCCAGATTCCCCTGCATGCGCTCCAGAGCCATCCCGAATTCCCCATCAAACACGAGAAGTGGCTTGACTTCCTTTAAACAAAAACAGAGTATCCCTGAGAACCCCGTCCAAAGTCCAGAGGAACACCAAGTTCAGCAGAGCAACTCTTTAAGACAAAACTGCTTAGTCCCCTTCCCCTTTCTTGAGATATGGATTGTCTCCTGACCTTGTGACTAGCCTTACTCCTTGTTTCCTTGCTAACCGTTTCAGTTGGTTTGGTTTGCTGAACTCTATCATTCCCGAAAGAAGTTTCTTGTACTGCAGCCTGTATATACTCATAGAAAAATCATTAAAGCACCTTTGCTCCATTAGAGCTTAGGTCCCCGGGTCTTTTTTTGTTTCTCTCTCTTTTTTTCTCTCTCTCTATATTTTTCTGGCTGACTCTGTGGAGCGTGGAGACCCGTCATGCTCACTTTTCTGCCCGGGCTTCTAAAACCCCCTCGAGAGGGCGCCTGGTACCTTGGTGAGTGATGCACGCCCTCTGTCAAGGACAATATTGGTCCTCTGGGTAAACCAAGGGATATCAGCCTCCTTCTCTCTTTTCCTTCTGATCGCCAACTCTGGACCACAAGGTTCCGGTCCATTAATGGACCCCAGCAAATGTGGCCAAAGAACAGGGACACTAGTATACGTGGTATATCGGGTGGAGTTACTCATGGACCTATTGAGGCCTGTAAATACTAAGGCATGGGTTAAAAGGCTGGCCAGACCCATTATTTTTCTTCTTTGCTCACCACTTCTTTACATTTCAGGGACTTCTGTTTTCACGCCAGTGAATAGAGGCTTGCCTTCAAACAGTAGTAGAACATAATCCTTAGTTTCCTGATAAATGCAGTTTTGACTTATAAATTTGGCTCCGGTCAAAGAAAATGTTAAATGAGCAGCAAAAGAAGGAAAAATTATTCCAGTTGATCTCTAGCCTATATGCGCTCTTATTAAAGCTGTAATTCTGCCATTTCAATGTATATTCTAGCCCTTCCAATATTGAGAAACAGACAAAACACATATTATATACATATAAATTAAATGATTAAACTTTACAAAAGGCTCAATTAAAACAATAAAAAATATCTCAAAATTTTCTTGCTAGCTCTGCCCTGGCTGCTGCAAATGCTTCTCCTCTGTCAGCAGTTGCAACGCCGAATGTCTCTTTGTTGGAACCTAATGAAAAGTTACCTTAGTTTTTAAGCTAGACTAGAAGCTGCTATTTCCCATACTGTAATCGTAGAAGAACCCAAAAAAACAGCTAGAGAAATTACTTGCTTATGAGAATGCATATCAGATATGTCAAAGAGCTATAGCTGCAATTTGTCAGACTAGAAATATTATTGATTATCTAAAGGCTTTTCACAATCTAGGATCAAAAACTTAAAAGATGCAAATACTAGCTGAAACAATGCTATGCTCAACATCACTCATTATCAGAGAAATGCAAATCAAAACCACAATGAGGTACCATTACACGCCAGTCAGGATGGCTGCTATCCAAAAGTCTACAAGCAATAAATGCTGGAGAGGGTGTGGAAAAAAGGGAACCCTCTTACACTGTTGGTGGGAATGCAAACTAGTACAGCCGCTATGGAAAACAGTGTGGAGATTTCTTAAAAAACTGGAAATAGAACTGCCATATGACCCAGCAATACCACTTCTAGGCATATACACCAAGGAAACCAGATCTGAAAGAGACACGTGCACCCCAATGTTCATCGCAGCAATGTTTATCATAGCCAGGACATGGAAGCAACCTAGAT
>JAJLRB010000951.1:0-35864 GCA_020976825.1 Odocoileus hemionus
CCAGAAGTCCAGGCTCCTTTGGTGTTTGATGTGGAACACGGATTTGCTCTGCATGCATTGCAGGGGAATGGAGCCTCATCCGTTGGCAAGGGGGAAGTGTCATGGTTTATCTTGATTTGTTGCGGGAAACTGGTGTATATTCCTGAGTCAGAATGGGGATGGCCCTTCAAAACTCATGTTCAGTCAGCAAAGTCAGCCCTCCTGTCTAGATGCGAGGGACACATCAGAATTCTCCTTGAGGCTTGGCATGGCAATAGGCATGCTTCTTGAGGGAAAGGAGTCCCAGGTTACCTCTCCTGGTGCCACAGGGATATTGGTTTTCCTATCATTTTCAAGAGGAGTAGGCATCGTGTTCTTTTGAAGCATTGAAAATCGGCGTTCCTCTCGATTTGTGAAAGGGATGTGAGCCTCTTTTCCAGATGAGCCGGGAAACTAGGGCTTTCTCAAGGGTCTCCACAGGGATTTAGACATCCCTTCATCTTGTGAGAAGAAAAGACCATCCTGCATTCAAGTCACTGCAGGGAAATCCGGCCATATTTCGAGTCAGGGCTTCTCGGGGTTCATTCCACTTTAGGCAGCAAACTCCGGGTCCCTCTTGCATACTTATAGCTCAGAAAAGTCTCCTCTTGAGGTGCTTATGAAAAGCTGGCGTTCCTCTTTGTCAAAGCCATGGAATCTGCTCTCCTCTCGATGATTTGGGGTACATGGAACTTTTCTCAATTTGATGTGATAATTTGATATTCCTCTAACTTGAGACGCTATTCTCGGGAATCTCTGGAGTTGCCCAAAGGAAGTCAAGCCACTTGTCTTGTTTGATGGGGAACGCGGGATAGCTCTGCAGACAATGCAGGAGAATCTGGACTCATCTCGACTTGAAGTGGGGAACACACGAACTCTTTCATGTTGCTGCGGTGATGTCAGCGTGCCTCTAAACTTGTGACAGTGTTCTTGAGGACTCTCTGGAGTTCCATCCAGGAAGTCCAGACTCCTTTCATGTTTGATGGGAACACGGAATTGCACTGCATGCAACGCAGGGGAATCGGGCCTCATCTGGAAGCGAGGGGGAAGTCTCGTGTTCTTTTTTCGAGTTGCAGTGGGAACCTGGGTTTATATTCTCGAGTTAGGACGTGGATGGCCCTTCAAAACTCGAGTTTGTTCAGCGAAGTCATGGACTCATGTGTAGTTGCAAGGGACACCTCGAGATTCTCATCGAGGCTTGGCAGGGCAATAGGAATGCCTCTTTAGGTGAGACTTGAGACCCAGTGTCCCTTTCAGTTCCCACAGTGATTGTCGGATTCCTATCAATTTTTAAGTGGAGTCAGGCTTGTTGTCCTTTTGACGCATTGAACTCCAAGTTCCTCTCGAATTTTCAAGGGGATGTGAGGCCTCCTGTCGAGATGAGGCGGGGAACTAGGGCATTCTCTAAAGTCTCCACAGGGGATTTACACATCCCTTCATCTTGAGAGATGAAAGACTAGCCTGCATTCAAGTCTCTGGAGGGAAATCCAGCCATATTTCGAGTCACGGCATCTCGGTGTTCATTCTAATTGAGGCAGCAAACTCAGGGTCCCTCTCACATACCTATAGCTAAGAGAGGCCTCCTCTTCAGGTGCTTGTGGAAAGTTGCATTCCTCTTGAGTCAAAAATAGGGAATCAGCTCTCATCTCGAGATGATTTGGGGTACCCAAAGCTTTCCTTGAGTTTGTGTGCTGAACTTGATGTTCCTCTGGACTGTATTTTACTTTTATATAGCAACCATGTAATATCTTCTTTGTTAGCATTTTATAGATCATTGAACATATTTAACAAATCATATTATATTTAACAAATCAACATATATACATCCATTCCAGTACAAATATATACTTATATTCATTAACAGCTCAACATCTCTTCATCTCTTCTGCAAGAAAATCCTTTTGTAAGTGTAAGCCAATGTTCAGCAATTAACGCTTTAAAATCCTAATTCATTTCGAAATGACCCATGCATTCAACAAACTTCTACTACATAGTTCATCACAACTCCAGCAACCTACGTCACTCTAATCCCAAGGGACCACTCCAGATTATAGAGAATAGATCATTTTATAAAAAAGGCAACTTTTTAATAGAGATTATCTAAAAGTATTCATCTCATCTATCTCTATATCTATATATATATATATATATATATATATATATATATATATATATATATATATATATATATGAAGTGTTACCTTTTTTATGACAATTGTTTCTTACCCAAAACCAAGGCATAACAAAATTATTATATAATGTTCATGACTCAAGACTTGTCCCTACTAGATTAACAAATATTATAATGAAATCACATTCACAATTTAATAAACATTATATTCAACTTTGAACACCATTCAGTTAATGTAAAGCTGAATCCAAATAGATCCCATTAACTTCACACTATCTAAAATCAAAAACATAGATTGAGACATAGATAATTTTAGAAAGATAGATATAGTTCCCCTTATGAAATTTAAAATATCTTTTTGTTTATTTATTTATTTTGGTCTCCACCAATTTGATCATTGCTGGAGTCCTAGATAGAGTGGGCTGCGTATGCCAATGACATCATAAAAGTTAACTTAAGGATTTTCGTAGGCCTATTTTTATTTTCCAGGCAGAACTGGAGTTCTGAAAAAAAATATTTTAACAAGTTAAATTTTCCTTTACTACATGTGCGTCAAGTACCAGCTTCGAAATTTCAATAAAGATTTTATTTTCATCAGTTTTCACTGGAGTCTCAAGTATATCATAGCCATTCAGTGTCCAAAATGTCCTTTCTCTTTTTGTAGCTATAGTATATTATTAATGATATATGCATGAAGGAATTTTTGTCACATAGGACGTAAAGCTTGGCTGCAAATTTTGACAAATGCTTGGACTATTATGGAGACGGCAATGGAACCCTATTTCAATGCTCTTGTCTGGAGAATCTCAGGGATAGGGGAGCCTGGTGGGCTGACATCAATGGGGTCGCATAGATTAGGACACGACTGAAGTGACTTAGCAGCAGCAGTAGCAGGACTTTTAAGCATCCCTGGAGGTAACATAGTCTACTGAAATCTTTTATGAGGCATGATGATTAGGAAAACGGAGAGAGAAAGTTTCTCTCTCATGGTCTTAATGATGTAAAGGCATATTAAAAATCAATCTTGTGAATCAATAATAATAATATGCCAATTTTGAGGAATAGTAATGGGATCTCTGGTTACAATGCAGCCCCAAATTTCAAAAAAGTATTAACATTTTTAAATTCTGTTAAGAGACACCATTTGTAATATTTCCTTTGAAAAACAAAAATAGAAGAGTTCCAAAAAGAGCAAGATTCTTCAATATGTTTCCATTTTAATTGTGTGTTCATAAGTTCTTAAGTAGCTTGTAATTTTTCTTTCATAAGGGGCCATTGCTTGGTCTAAATAGACGCATAAATTTTCTCTGTTATTTTTTAATAACTCTTTTGTTTGTAAAATGAGCTGTGGCCCGTAGGAAAAATGTGGAATTTATATCTGAGTTTGCCATTGCATAAGTAAGACCCTTCCTATGAGATTTAGGGGTACATCTATCACATAAAGTCTTAATGTTGTAGATTGGCCGTTTGGTCTATCCTATGTGTAGATTTGAATATTTTGATAAATTTATTGTACTTTGGCTTGAGAAATTCCTGCAATTTGGCAAGAGACCTTTTGTATAAGTCAGGATTTGGGCCAAAATACTTTCGAAATGATAATATTAAACCCATTGCTGAAGGGTCCAGAAAGTATTTTACCGTTAATTTTGATATTTATATTTGGTCGGACATATTTAAATAACAATGATATCCATAAAGATTGTTTTAGATCTGTATTATCAAATCTGCCTCTACCTACATTAGTAGAGGAGTTAACAGAAGTGTAAGACAAAAGAAGTAATTGAGAAATTTTGTCCCCCCTTTTGAATTGCCATAGAATCTGAGCTGACATCATAATTTGAATTTCTCCTTTATAATTTGAAGTAATTATTCCATGCCGAACTTTAATTCCTTTCCTGGGAGGTCCCCTTTTGTTTCAATAGCTTCAGTATCAAATTTAAATTTACTGTCTTTGGCCCATGCTTTCTTTGGCAGCAAGGGCAAATTTTTGAAGCTTTCTATTAGCCTGCTTAGGGCAGTCCTAAACGATATTTATCTCCACATGTAAAGCATCCTTCAAAAGCCTTTAGCATAAAGTTTTTGATCCTAATAATTTTTCAATAATATTAGTCTGACAAATTGCAGCTATAGCTCTTTGACATATCTGATATGCATTCTCATAAGCAAGTAATTTCTCTAGCTGTTTTTTTGGGTTCTTCTACGATTACAGTATGGGAAATAGCAGCTTCTAGTCTAGCTTAAAAACTAAGGTAACTTTTCATTAGATTCCAACAAAGAGACATTCGGCGTTGCACTGCTGACAGAGGAGAAGCATTTGCAGCAGCCAGGGCAGAGCTAGCAAGAAAATTTTGAGATATTTTTTATTGTTTTAATTGAGCCTTTTGTAAAGTTTAATCATTTAATTTATATGTATATAATATGTGTTTTGTCTGTTTCTCAATATTGGAAGGGCTAGAATATACATTGAAATGGCAGAATTACAGCTTTAATAAGAGCGCATATAGGCTAGAGATCAACTGGAATAATTTTTCCTTCTTTTGCTGCTCATTTAACATTTTCTTTGACCGGAGCCAAATTTATAAGTCAAAACTGCATTTATCAGGAAACTAAGGATTATGTTCTACTACTGTTTGAAGGCAAGCCTCTATTCACTGGCGTGAAAACAGAAGTCCCTGAAATGTAAAGAAGTGGTGAGCAAAGAAGAAAAATAATGGGTCTGGCCAGCCTTTTAACCCATGCCTTAGTATTTACAGGCCTCAATAGGTCCATGAGTAACTCCACCCGATATACCACGTATACCAGTGTCCCTGTTCTTTGGCCACATTTGCTGGGGTCCATTAATGGACCGGAACCTTGTGGTCCAGAGTTGGCGATCAGAAAGGAAAAGAGAGAAGGAGGCTGATATCCCTTGGTTTACCCAGAGGACCAATATTGTCCTTGACAGAGGGCGTGCATCACTCACCAAGGTACCAGGCGCCCTCTCGAGGGGGTTTTAGAAGCCCGGGCAGAAAAGTGAGCATGACGGGTCTCCACGCTCCACAGAGTCAGCCAGAAAAATATAGAGAGAGAGAAAAAAAGAGAGAGAAACAAAAAAAGACCCGGGGACCTAAGCTCTAATGGAGCAAAGGTGCTTTAATGATTTTTCTATGAGTATATACAGGCTGCAGTACAAGAAACTTCTTTCGGGAATGATAGAGTTCAGCAAACCAAACCAACTGAAACGGTTAGCAAGGAAACAAGGAGTAAGGCTAGTCACAAGGTCAGGAGACAATCCATATCTCAAGAAAGGGGAAGGGGACTAAGCAGTTTTGTCTTAAAGAGTTGCTCTGCTGAACATGGTGTTCCTCTGGACTTTGGACGGGGTTCTCAGGGATACTCTGTTTTTGTTTAAAGGAAGTCAAGCCACTTCTCGTGTTTGATGGGGAATTCGGGATGGCTCTGGAGCGCATGCAGGGGAATCTGGACTCATCTCGAGTCGATTTGCAAAACCCAGAGCCCTTTCTTGTTGCTGCGGTGACATCAGGGTCCCTCTAGACATGTGACAGTGTTCTTGGGGACTCTCTGAAATTCCGTCCAGCAAGTCCAGACTCCTTTCATGTTTGATGGGGAACACGGAATTGCTCTGCATGTAAAGCAGGGTAATCGGGCCTCATCGGGCAGCGAGGGGGATGTCTCGCGTTCTTCTGTCGAGTTGCGGTGGGAACCTGGGGTATATTCTCGAGTTAGGACTTGGATGGCCCTTCAAACTCGAGTTTGTTCAGCAAAGTCAGAACTCATGTTTAGTTGCGAGGGACACTTCGAGATTCTCATCGAGGCTTGGCAGGGCAATAGGGATGCCCCTTTATGTGAGACTTGAGACCCAGTGTCCCTTTCAGTTCCAACAGTGATTGTCGGATTCCTATCAATTTTTAAGAGGAGTCAAGCTTGTTGTCCTTTTGACGCATTGAACTCCAAGTTCCTCTCGAATTTTCAAGGGAATATGAGGTCTCCTGTCGAGATGAGGCGGGGAACTAGGGCTTTCTCTAAAGTCTCCACAGGGGATTCACACATCCCTTCATCTTGGGAGATGAAAGACTAGCCTGCATTCAAGTTACTGGAGGGTAAATCTGGCCATATTTCGAGTCACGGCATCTCGGTGTTCATTACACTGGAGGCAACAAACTCAGGTTCCCTCTCACATACTATAGCTAAGAGTGGCCTCCTGTTGAGGTGCTTGTGAAAGTTGCATTCCTCTTGAGTCAATAATAGGGAATCAGCTCTCATCTCGAGATGATTTGGGGTACCCAAAGCTTTCTTTCCTTGAGTTGGTGTGCTGAACTTGGTGTTCCTCTGGACTATATTTTACTTTTCTATAGCAACCAAGAAATATCTTGTATGTTAGCATTTTAGAGATCATTGAACATATTTATCAAATCATATTATATTGTATATAAATCCATTACAGAACAAATATATTTATATTCATTAACAGCTCAAAATCACTTCAGCTCTTCTGCAGGAAAATCCCCTTGTAAGAGTAAGCCAATGTTCAACATTTAACACTTTAAAATCCTAATTCATTTAGAAATGACCCAGCCATTCAACAAACTTCTATTACTTAGTTCAGCACAATTCCAGCAACCTAAGTCACTCTAATCCGAAGAGACCACTCCAGATTATAGAGAATAGATCATTTTATCAAAAATACAATTTCTTTATTAGACCTTATCTGAAGTATTCATCTTATATATATATATATATATATATATATATATATATATATATACACACACACACACACATATACTTAAAGGGTTACCTTTTTTAGGCAATCGTATCTTACCACAAACCAAGGCGTAACAAAATTTTTATATAATGTTGATGACTCAAGACATGTCCCTACTAGATTAACAAATAATTATATTGAAATCACATTAACAATTAAATAAACATTATACCCAAGATTGAACACCCTTCAGTTCATGTAAAGCTGCATCCAAATAGAGCCCATTAACTCCACACTGTCTAAAAACAAAAACAAACATTGAGACTTAGATAATTTTAGATACATAGACTTAGTTCCCCTTATGAAATTTAATATTTCTTTTTGTTTATGTATTTATTTTGGGCTCCAACAATTTGTTCATTGCTGGAGTCCTAGATAGAGTGGGCTGCGTATGCCAAGGACATTATAAGAGTTAACTTAAGGTTTTTTCTTAGATCTATTTTTGTTTCCCATGCTGAACTGGAGTGCCGAAAAAAAAAAGCAAATATTTTTTCAAGTTAACCTTTCCTTTACTGCACGTGCATCCAGTACCGGTTTTGCAATTTCAATAAAGATTTTATTTTCATCAGTTTTCACTGGTTTCTAAAGTATATCATAGCCATTCAGTGTCCAAAATATCCTTTCTCCTTTTTGTAGCTATTGTATATTGTTAATGATATATGCATGAAGGAATTTTGGTCACATAAGACGTAAAGCCTTGGCTGCAAAATTTTGACAAATGCTAGGACTGTTATGGAGACGGCAATGGAACCCTATTTCAGTACTCTTGTCTGGAGAATCTCAGGGATAGTGGAAACTGGTGGGCTGACATCTATGGGGTCGCATAGATTAGGACAAGACTGAAATGACTTAGCAGCAAGAGAAGACGGACATTTAAGCATACCTTGAGGTATCATAGTCTACTGAAATTTTTATGAGACGCGATATGATTATGAAAAGGGAGAGAGAAAGTTAGTCTCTCCCGGTCTAAAGGGTGTAAAGGCATATTAAAAAATCAATCTTGTGAATCAATAAATATAATGTGCCAATTTTGAGGAATAGTAATGGGATCTCTGGTTACAATGCAGCCCCAGATTTCAAAAAACTATTAACATTTTTAAACTCTGTTAAGAGACACCATTTGTAATATTTCCTTTGAATAACAAAAATAGGAGAGTTCCAAAAAGAGCAAGATTCTTCAATATGTTTCCATTTTGTTTTTATTTTATTTTATTTTTTCTGCTTTTTATTTTTTTTCCATTTATTTTTATTAGTTGGAGGCTAATTACTTTATATCATTACAGTAGTTTTTGTCATACATTGAAATGAATTAGCCATGGATTTACATGTATTCCCCATCCCAGTCCCCCCTCCCACCTCCCTCTCCACCCGATCCCTCTGGGTCTTCCCAGTGCACCAGGCCCGAGCACTTGTCTCATGCACCCAACCTGGGCTGGTGATCTGTTTCACCCTAGATAATATACATGTTTCAATGCTGTTCTCTTGAAACATCCCACCCTCGCCTTCTCCCAGAGTCCACAAGTCTGTTCTATACATCTGAGTCTCTTTTTCTGTTTTGCATATAGGGTTATCGTTACCATCTTTCTAAAGTCCATATATATGTGTTAGTATACTGTAATGGTCTTTATCTTTCTGGGTTAGTTCGCTCTGTAAAATGGGCTCCAGTTTCATCCATCTCATTAGAACTGATTCAAATGAATTCTTTTTAATGGCTGAGTAATATTCCATGGTGTATATGTACCACAGCTTCCTCATCCATTCGTCTGCTGATGGGCATCTGGGTTGCTTCCATGTCCTGGCTATTATAAACAGTGCTGCGATGAACATTGGGGTGCACGTGTCTCTTTCAGATCTGGTTTCCTTGGTGTGTATGCCCAGAAGTGGGTTGCTGGGTCATATGGCAGTTCTTTTTCCAGCTTTTTAAAAAATCTCCACACTGTTTTCCATAGTGGCTGTACTAATTTGCATTCCCACCAACAGTGTAAGAGGGTTCCCTTTTCTCCACACCCTCTCCAGCATTTATTGCTTGTAGATTTTTGGATAGCAGCCATCCTGACTGGCATATAAATTTTGGTCATTTAAGAATCCAAAACTCAGTTCCCATTTCTATTCAGGAGTGTGGTGATACTCTCCCACTTTTGACTCTCTGTTTTCTACCTCAGAACACCCCTATTTCCTCCATTCCCCTTCTCTTCCCAATCCAACTCTGTGAATCTTTGTGGGTGTCTGGGCTATGGAGAACACTTTGGGAACAGATAACTGCGTAGATCTGTCTCTCTCCCCTTGAGTCCCCTTTGTCTCCTCCTGCTCACCTCTATCTCCTTCCTCCCTTTCCTATTCTTCATGTAACTCTGTGAACCTCTCTGGTTGTCTCTCACGGTGGAGAATCTTTTCACCATTAACCCAGAAGTTTTATTATCAGTGCTGTATAGTTGGAGAAGCCTTGAGACTATTGGAAGAATAAAACTGAAATCCAGAGTCAGGAGACTTGAGCCCAAATCCTGAGAAAACCAGAAAACTCCTGACTACACGGAACATTAAGGAATAAGAGACCATCCAAAAGCTTCCATACCAACACCAAAACCAACCATCACCCAAGAGCCAATAAGCTCCAGTACAAGACATACCATGCAAATTCTTTAGCAACGCAGGCACATAGACCTGAGTGTCAACATACAGGCTCTCCAAAGTCACACCTAACACAGAGACCCATCGCAAAACTCATTACTGGACACTCCATTGCACTCCAGAGAGAAGAAATCCAATTCCACGCACCAGAACGCTGACACAAGCTTCCCTAACCAGGAAACCTTGACAAACCAATCGTCCAACCCCACCCACTGGGTGAAACCTCCACAATAAAAAGGAACCTCAGACCACAAGAATACAGAAAGCCCACTCCAGACACAGCAATCTAAACAAGATGAAAAGGCAGAGAAATACCCAACAGCTAAAGGAACATGAAAAAAGCCCACCAAGTCAAACAAAAGAGGAGGAAATAGGGAATTTACCTGAAAAAGAATTTAGAATAATGATAATAAAAATGATCCAAAATCTTGAAAACAAAATGTTTCCATTTTAATTGTGTGTTCATAAGTTCTTTAGTAGCTTGTAATTTTTCTTTCATAAGGGGCCATTGCTTTGTCTAAATAGGCTCATAAATTTTCACCGTTATTTTAATAACAGTTTTGATTGTAAAATGAGCAGTGGCCCCTAGGAAAAATGTGGAATGTATATGTGAGTTGCCATTGCATAAGTAAGTTCCTTCCTATTAGATTAAGGGGTGCATCTATCACACAAGGTCTTAATGTTGTAGGTTGGCATTTTGTTCTAACATATGTGTAGATTTGAATATTTTGATAAATTTCTTGTACTTTGGCTTGAGAAATTCCTGCAATTTGGCAAGAGACCTTTTGTATAGGTCAGGATTTGGCCATAATACTTTCGAAATAATAATATTAGACCCATGGCTGAGGGGTCCAGAAAATATTTTACCATTAATTTTGATATTTATATTTGGTCGGACATATTTAAATAACAATGATATCCATAAGGATTGTTTTTGATCTGTATTTCCAAATTGCCTCTCCGTACATTACTAGAGGAGTTAATAGAAGTGAAAGGCAAAAGAAGTAATTGTGAAATTTTGTCCCCCCTTTTGAATTGCCATAGAATCTGAGCTGACATCATAATTTGAATTTCTCCTTTATAATTTGAAGCAATTATTCCACACTGAACAGTAATTCCTTTAGAAGCAAAATTGGATCAGCCCTATAAAAGCCTGAAGGTTTGTGGGGGCAGGGGCCCAAAAGCTCCAGTAGGTATTCTATAAGGGACTGCTTATGGGTAAAGGAAAAAAATCATTTAGGGCTGGTATATTAATGGCAGCACTGCTGGACGTTGAGGGTTTGAGGGAAAAGATAGAATTTGCCCCTCTTTTTTTGTTGTAGGGGACCTGGGAGTTCCTCCTCTTTGGAGTTTCTTGGAATAGGTTTTCCTTCAATATCAAATTTAAATTTACTGTCTTTGGCCCAGTGCTTTCCTCTGTGGCAGCAAGGGCAATTTTTTGGAAGCTTTTTGTTAGCCTTCTTAGGGCAGTCCCAATTTAAACGATATTTATCTCCACATGTAAAGCATCCTTCACTTCTCTTTCTAAAAGTTTGTAGCATTGTTTCAGATAGTATTTGCATCTTTTAAATTTTTGATCCTAGATTGTGACAAGCCTTTATATAATCAATAATAATCCTAGTCTGACAAATTGCAGCTATAGCTCTTTGACATTTCTGATATGCATTCTCATAAGCAAGTAATTTCTCTAGCTGTTTTTTTTTTGGGTTCTTCTCTGATTACAGTATGGGAAATAGCAGCTTCTAGTCTAGCTTAAAAATTAAGGTAACTTTTCATTAGGTTCCAACAAAGAGACATTTGGCGTTGCGACTGTGGGCAGAGGAGAAGCATTTGCAGCAGCCAGGGCAAGGGTAGCAAGAAAATTTTGAGATATTTTGTATTGTTTTAATTGAGCCTTTTGTAAAGTTTAATCATTTAATTTATATGTATATAATATGTGTTTTGTCTGTTGCTGAATATTGGAAGGGCTAGAATATACATTGAAATGGCAGAATTACAGCTTTAATAAGAGCGCATATAGGCTAGAGATCAACTGGAATAATTTTTCCTTCTTTGGGCTGCTCATTTAACATTTTCTTTGACCGGAGACCAAATTTATAAGTCAAAACTGCATTTATCAGGAAACTAAGGATTATGTTCTACTACTGTTTGAAGGCAAGCCTCTATTCACTGGCGTGAAAACAGAAGTCCCTGAAATGTAAAGAAGTGGTGAGCAAAGAAGAAAAATAATGGGGCTGGCCAGCTTTTAACCCATGCCTTAGTATTTACAGACCTCAATAGGTCCATGAGTCACTCCACCCGATATACCACGTATACCAGTGTCCCTGTTCTTTGGCCACATTTGCTGGGGTCCATTAATGGACCGGAACCTTGTGGTCCCTAGTTGGCGATCAGAAAGGAAAAGAGAGAAGGAGGCTGATATCCCTTGGTTTACACAGAGGACCAATATTGTCCTTGACACAGGGCTGGTATCACTCACCAAGGTACCAGGCGCCCTCTCGAGGGGGTCGTAGAAGCCTGGGAGCAGAAAAGTGAGCATGACGGGTCTCCACGCTCCACAGAGAGTCAGAAAAAAAATAAGAGAGAGAGAGAGAGAAACAAAAAAAGACCCGGGGACCTAAGCTCTAATGGAGCAAAGGTGCTTTAATGATTTTTCTATGAGTATATACAGGCTGCAGTACAAGAAACTTCTTTCTGGAGTGATAGAGTTAAGCAAACCAAACAAACTGCAACCGTTACCAAGGAAACAAGGAGTAATGCTAGTCACAAGATCAGTAGACAATGCATATCTCAAGAAAGGGGAAGGGGACTAAGCAGTTTTGTCTTAAAGAGTTGCTCTGCTGAACTTGGTGTTCCTCTGGACTTTGGACGGGTGTTCTCAGGGATACTCTGTTGTTTTTAAAGGAAGTCAAGCCACTTCTCGTGTTTGATGGGGAATTCGGGATGGCTCTGGAGCACATGCAGGGGAATCTGGACTCATCTCGAGTCGATTTGCGGAACACAGAGCCCTTTCTTGTTGCTGCGGTGACATCAGGATCCCTCTAGATTTGTGACAGTGTTCTTGGGGACTCTCTGAAGTTCCATCCAGGAAGTCCAGACTCCTTCATGTTTGATGGGGAACACGGAATTGCTCTGCATGCAATGCAGGCGAATCGGGCCTCATCTGGCAGCGAGGGGGAAGTCTCGTGTTCTTTTGTCGAGTTGTGGTGGGAACCTGGGGTATATTCTCGAGTTAGGACTTGGATGGCCCTTCAAAACTCGAGTTTGTTCAGCAAAGTCAGGACTCATGTCTAGTTGCGAGGGACACCTCGAGATTCTCATCGAGGCTTGGCAGGGCAATAGGGATGCCTCTTTAGGTGAGACTTGAGACCCAGTGTCCCTTTCAGTTCCCACAGTGATTGTCGGATTCCTATCAATTTTTAAGAGGAGTCAGGCTTGTTGTCCTTTTGACGCATTGAACTCCAAGTTCCTCTCGAATTTTCAAGGGCATGTGAGGCCTCCTGTCAAGATGAGGCGGGGAACTATTGCTTTCTCTAAAGACTCCACAGGGGATTCACACATCCCTTCATTTGGGAGATGGAAGACTAGCCTGCATTCAAGTCACTGGAGGGAAATCCGGCCATATTTCGAGTCACGGCATCTCGGTGTTCATTACATTGGAGGCAGCAAACTCAGGGTTCCTCTCACATACCTATAGCTAAGAGAGGACTCCTGTTGAGGAGCTTGTGGAAAGTTGCTTTCCTCTTGAGCCAAAAATAGGGAATCAGCTCTCATCTCGAGATGATTTGGGGTACCCGAAGCTTTCCTTGAGTGGGTGTGCTGAAGTTGGTGTTCCTCTCGACTATATTTTACTTTTCTATAGCAACCATGAAATATCTTGTATGTTAGCATTTTATAGATCATTGAACATATTTATCAAATCATATTGTATATACATCCATTCCAGTACAAATATATATTTATATTCATTAACAGCTCAAAATCACTTCAGCTCTTCTGCAAGAAAATCCCCTTGTAAGAGTAAGCCAATGTTCAGCAATTAACGCTTTAAAATCCTAATTCATTTCCAAATTACCCAGCCATTCAACAAACATCTACTACTTAGTTCAGCACAACTCCAGCAACCTAAGTCACTCTAAACCCAGGAGACAACTCCAGATTATAGAGAATAGATTATTTTATCAAAAATACAATTTTTTAATAGATCTTATCTAAAAGTATTCATCTCATCTATATATATATATATATATATATATATATATAGGGTTACCTTTTTTTGACAATCGTATCTTACCCCAAACCAAGGCATAACAAAAATATTATATAATGTTGATGACTCAAGACCTTTCCCTACTAGATTAACAAATAAGTATATTGAAATCACATTCACATTTAAATAAACATACCCAACATTTAACACCCATCAGTTCATGTAAAGCTGAATCCAAATAGAGCACATTAACTCCACTCTATCTAAATACAGAAACATACATTGAGACATAGATAATTTTAGATACATAGACATAGTTCCCCTTATGAAATTTAAAATATCTTTTTGTTTATTTATTTATTTTGGGCTCCACCAATTTGCTCATTGCTGGAGTCCTGGATAGAGTGGGCTGCGTATGTCAAGGACAGGATAAGAGTTAATTTAAGGATTTTTTTTAGGCCTATTTTTGTTTCCCAGGCAGAACTGGAGTTCTAAAAATATATATATATATATATTTTTAACAAGTTAACTTTTCCTTTACTACACATGCATCAAGTACCGGTTTTGCATTTTCAATAAAGATTTTATTTTCATTAGTTTTCACTGGAGACTAAAGTATATTATAGCCATTCAGTGTCAAAAATATCCTTTCTCTTTTTGTAGCTATTATATATTGTTAATGATACATGCCTGAAGGAATTTTTGTCACATAAGAAGTAAAGCCTTGGCTGCAAAATTTTGACAAATGCTAGGACTGTTATGGAGACGGCAATGGAACCCTATTTCAGTACTCTTGTCTGGAGAATCTCAGGGATAGGGGAGCCTGGTGGGCTGACATCTATGGGGTCGCAAAGAGTAGGACACGACTGAAGTGACTTAGCAGCAGCAGTTGCAGGACATTTAAGCATACCTAGAGGTAACATAGTCTACTGAAATCTTTTATGAGGCCCGATATGATTAGGAAAAGGGAGAGAGAAAGTTAGTCTCTCCTGGTGTAAAGGGTGTAAAGCCGTATTAAAAAATCAATCTTGTGAATCAGTAATAATAATATGCCAATTTTGAGGAATAGTAATGGGATCTCTGGTTACAATGCAGCCACAGATTTCAAAAAATTATTAACTTTTTTAAACTCTGTTTGGAGACACCATGTGTAATATTTCCTTTGTATAACAAAAATAGGAAGTTCCAAAAAGACCAAGATTCTTCAATATGTTTCCATTTTAATTGTGTGTTCATAAGTTCTTTAGTACCTTGTAATTTTTTTTTTTCATAAGGGGCCATTGCCTTGTCTAAATAGGCTCATAAATTTTCCCCATTATTTTAGTAACTTTTTGGTTTGTAAAATGAGCACTGGCCTCTAGGAATAATATGGAATGTATATCTGAGTTTGCCATTGCATAAGTAAATCCCTTCCTATGAG
This sequence comes from Odocoileus hemionus, assembly GCA_020976825.1. Taxonomy (NCBI): domain Eukaryota; kingdom Metazoa; phylum Chordata; class Mammalia; order Artiodactyla; family Cervidae; genus Odocoileus; species Odocoileus hemionus. The sequence continues at coordinate 15,173 of JAJLRB010000951.1, forward strand.
ATTAAGGTGTGCATCTATCACATAAGGTCTTAATATTATAGGTTGGCCTTTTTGTCTATCATATGTGTAGATTTGAATACTTTGATAAATTTATTGTACTTTGGCTTGAGAAACTCCTGCAATTTGGCAAGAGTCCTTTTGTATAGGTCAGGATTTGAGCCAAAATACTTTCAAATTGATAATTTAGACCCATTGCTGAGGGGTCCAGTAAATATTTTACCATTAATTTTGATATTTATATTTGGTCGAATATATTTAAATAACAATGATGTCCATAAGGATTGTTTTTGATCTGTATTACCAAATCTGCCTCTCCGTACATTAGTAGAGACATTAATAGAAGTGTAAGGCAAAAGAAGTAATTGAGCAATTTTGTCCCTCCTTTTGAATTGTCATAGAATCTATGTTGACATCATAATTTGAATTTCTCCTTTATAATTTGAATCAATTATTCCACGCTAAACCCTAGTTCCTTTAGAAGCCAAATGAGATCAGCCCTCTAAAAGCCTGAAGTTTTGTGGGGGCAGGGGTCCAAAATCTCCAGTAAGTACTCTAGAAGGGACTGCTTAAGGGTAAAGGAAAAAATCATTTAGGGCTGGTATATTCATGGCAGCACTGCTGGACTTTGAGGGTTTGAGGGTAAAGATAGAATTTGCCCCTCTTTTTTGTTGTAGGGGACCTGGGAGGTCCCCTGTTTGGAGTTTCCTGGAATAGGTTTTCCTTCAATATCAAATTTAAATTTATTGTCTTTGGCCCAGTGCTTTCCTCTGTGGCAGCAAGGGCAAATTTTTGCAGGCTCTCAATTAGCCTTCTTAGGACAGTCTCTTTTTAAATGGTTTTTATCCCCACATGTAAATCACCCTTAATTTCTCTTTTTAAAAGGCAGTAGCATTGTTTCATCTAGTATTTGCATCTTTTAACTTTTTGATCCTAGATTGTGAAAAGCCTTTAAATAATCAATAATAATCCTAGTCAGACAAATTGCAACTATAGCTTTTTGACATTTCTAATTTGCATTCTCATAAGCAAGTAATTTCTCTAGCTGTTTTTTTTTTTTTTGTTTGTTTCTTTCTTCTCTGATTTCAGTATGGGAAATAGCAGCCTGTGGTCTAGCATAAAAATTAGTGTAAGTTTTCATTAGGTTCCAACAAAGAGACTTTTGGAATTGCGACTTTTGGCAGAAGAGAAATATTTGGAGAAGCCAGGGCAGGGCTAGCAAGACAATGTTGACATATTTTGTATTGTTTTAACTGAGAGTTTTGTAAAGTTTAATCATTTAATTTATATTTATATAATAAGTGTTTTATCTGTTGCTGAATATTAGAAAGGCAAGAATGTACCTTGAAATGGCAGAATTACAGCTTTAATAAGAGCCCATAGGGGCTAGAGATCAATTGGAATATTTTTTCCTTCTGTGCCTGATCATTTAACATTTTCTTTGACCCGGAGACAAATTTATAAGTCAAAACTGCATTTATCAGGAAATAAACGATTATATTCAGCTACTGTTTGAAGGCAAGCCTCTATTCATTGGCGTGAAACCAGAAGTCCCTGAAATGTAAATAAATGGTGAAGTAAAGTAGGAAAATATTGGGGCTGGCCAGGCTTTTATCCCAGGCCTTAGTACTTACCGACCTCAATAGGTCCATGAGTCACTCCACCCTATATGCCACGTATACCAGTGTCCCTGTTTCTTGGTGACATTTGCTGGGTCCTTTAATGGACTGGAACCTTGTGGTATGGAGTTCGCGATCAGAAAGTAAAAGAGAGAAGGATGCTGATATCCCTTGGTTTATGCAGAGGACCAATATATTCCTTGACACAGGGCTTGCTTCATTCACCAAGGTACCAGGGGCCCTCTTGAGGGGGTCTTAGAAGCTCGGGCAGAAAAGTGAGCATGACGTGTCTCCACGCTCCAGAGAGTCAGCCAGAGAAAGAGAGAGAGAGAGAGAAAATGAGACAGAGAGACAAAAAAAGACCTGGGGACCTAAGCTCTGATGGAGCAAAGATGCTTTAATAATTTTTCTACGAGTATATACAGGCTGCAGTTCAAGAAACTTCTTTTGGGAATGAGAGAGTTCAGCAAATCAAACAAACTACAGCGTTTACCAAGGGAACAAGGGGTAATGTTAGTCACAAGGTCAGGAGACAATCCATATCTCAAGAAAGGGGAAGGGGACTAAGCAGTTTTGTCTTAAAGAGTTGCTCTGCTGAACTTGGTGTTCCTCTGGACTTTGGACGGTGTTCTTGGGGATTGTCTGGTGTTGTTTAAAGGAAGACAAGCCACTTCTCGTGTTTGTTGGGGAATTCGGGATGGCTCTGGAGCACAATCCGGGGAATCCGGCCTCATTTCTAGTTGATTTGGGGTTCTTGGTGCTCTTTAGTGTTACTGCGGTAACATCAGGGTCCCTCTAGACTTGTGACAGTGTTCTTGGGGACTCTCTCGAGTTCCATCAAGGAAGTCAAGGCTCGTTTCACGTTTGATGGGGAACATGGAATTGCTCTGCACGCAATGCAGGGGATCGGGCCTCATCTCGCAGTGAGGGGAATGTCTCATATCTTTTCTGTTGTTGTTGTGGGAACCTGGTGTATATTCTAGAGTCATGACGGGGATGGCCCTTCAAAACTCGTGTTTGTTCAGTGACTTCAGAACTCCTCTCTAGTTGTGAGGGGCAACTCGGGATACTCCTTGATGCTTGGCATGGCTATAGGGATGCCTATCGAGGTGAGGCGGGAAACCCAGTTTCTGTTTCCAGCTGCCACAGTGCTATTGGGATTCCTATTAATTTTCAAGAGGAATCAGGCATCGTCTCCTTTGGAAGCATTGAATTCCGCCATTCTCGAGTTGTTAAAGAGATGTGAGGCCTCCTGTCGAGGTGAGTCGGGGAACTAGGGCTTTTCTAGTGTCTCCACAGGGGATTCAGACATCCCTTCATCTTGTGAGATGAAAGACGAGCCTGCATCCAAGTCACTGCAGGGAAATCCGACCTTATTTCGAGTCAGGGCATCTCGGTGTCCATTCTTCTTGAGGCAGCAAACTCAGGATGTCTGTTACATTCTTATAGCTGAGAAACTCCTCGTCTTGAGGTGCTGTAGAAAGTTGGCATTCAAGTGAGTCAAACCCATGGAATCATCTCTAGTCTAGAGATGATTTGTGGAACACAGAGCTTTCCTCGAGTTGCTGTGCTGAACTTGGTGTTAATCTAGATTTGGGACGGTGTTCCCGGGTTATCTCTGGAGTTGACTGAGGATATACAAGCCACTTGTAGTTTTTGATGTTGATGGCGGAATGGCTCTGGATCTAATGCAGGGGATTCAGGCCTCATCTCGAGATGATTTGAGGGTATATGGATTGCTTACATGTTGCTGTTGTGACTTCTGGGTCCCTCTATACGTGTGTCAGTGTTCTTGGGGACTCTCTGGAGTTCCATCAAGGAAGTCAAGGCTCTTTTCTTTTTGACGAGAAACATGAAATTACTGTGCAATCGATGAATGAGAATCGAGCCTCTTCTTGCAGCACGGGGAAGTTTCATGGTTTTTCTCGAGTTGCAGCAGGAACCTTGGGAATATTCTCGAGTTAAGATGGGGATGGCCCTTCAAAACTCGATTTTGTTCAGTGACGTCAGGACTCCTGTCTGGTTGTGAGGGACAACTCGGGATACTCCTTTAGGCTTGGCAGGGCCATAGGGACTTCTCTCGATGTCAGGCAGGAGAACTAGTGTCTCTTTCCAGTTGCCACAGGTATACTGGGATTCCTGTCAATTTTCAAAAGGAGTCAGGCATCATCTCCTTTTGAAGCATAGAAATCACTGAACTCTGCCATCCTCTCGAGTTGTCAAAGGGATGTGAGGCCTCCTTTTGAAATGAGGTGGGGAATTAGGCTTTTCTCTAGGGTCGAGTTGCGGCGGGAAATTGGGGTATATTCTCGAGTTAGGACTTGGATGGCCCTTCAAAACTCGAGTTTGTTCAGGGAAGTCATGACTCATGTCTAGTTCCGAGAGACACCTCGAGATTCTCATCGAGGCTTGGCAGGGCAATAGGGATGCCTCTTTAGGTGAGACTTGAGACCCAGGGTCCCTTTCAGTTCCCACAGTGATTGTCGGATTCCTATCAATTTTTAAGAGGAGTCAGGCTTGTTGCCTTCTTGACGCATTGAACTCCAAGTTCCTCTCGAATTTTCAAGGTGATGAGGCCTCCTCCTGTCGAAATGAGGCGGGGAACTAGGGCTTTCTCTAAAGTCTCCACAGGGGATTCACATATCCCTTCATCTTGGGAGATGAAAGACTAGCCTGCATTCCAGTCACTGGAGGGAAATCCCGCCGTATTTCGAGTCACGGCATCTCGGTGTCCATTCCACTTGAGGCAGCAAAATCAGGGTCCCTCTCACATACCTATAGCTTAGAGGGGCCTCCTGTTCAGGTGCTTGTGGAAAGTTGCATTCCTCTTGAGTCAAAAATAGGGAATCAGCTCTCATCTCGAGATGATTTTAGGTGCCCAGAACTGTTCTTGAGTTGCTGTGCTGAACTTGGTATTCCTCTGTGCTATGTTTAACTTTTCTATAGCAACCATGAAATATCTTGTTTGTTAGCATTTTATAGATCATTGAACATATTTATTAAATCATATTATATCGTATATTCGTCCATTGCATTACAAATATATATTTATATTCATTAACAACTCCAAGTCTCTTCAGCACTTCTGCAAGAAAATCCCCTTGTAAGAGTAAGCCAATATTCAGCAATTAACGCTTTAAAATCCTAATTCATTTGGAAATGACCCAGGCATTCAACAAACTTCTACTACTTAGTTCAGCACAACTCCAGCAACCTAAGTCACTATAATCCCAAGAGACTACTTCAGATTATAGAGAATAGATAATTTTATAAAAAATACAATTCTTTTTAATAGAGCTTATATAAATGTTTTGATCTCATCTATATATATATATATATATATATATATATATATATATATATATTTACCTTTTTTTTGACAATCGTATCTTACCCCAAACCAAGGCATAACAAAAGTATTATATAATGTTGATGACTCAACACATGTCCCTACTAGATTAACAAATAATTAAATAGAAATCACATTCACAATTAAATAAATATTATACCCAATATTGAACACCCGTCAGTTCTTGTAAACCTGAATCCAAATAGAGCCCATTGACTCCACACTATCTAAAAACAAAAACATACATTGAGACATAGACAATTTTAGATACATAGATAGTTCCCCTTATGAATTTTAAAATATCTTTTTTTTTTTATTTATTTATTTTGAGCTCCACCAATTTGTTCATTGCTGGAGTCCTAGATAGAGTGGGCTGTGTATCCCAAGGACATGATAAGAGTTAACTTAAGGTTTTTACTTAGGCCTATTTATGTTTCCCAGGCAGAACTGGATTACCGAAATAAAAAAAAAATATTTTAACAAGTTAACCTTTCCTTTACTACACGTGCATCAAATACCAGTATAGCAATTTCAATAAAGATTTTATTTTCATCAGTTTTCACTGGAGTCTAGAGAATATCATAGCCATTCAGTGTCAAAAATATTCTTTCTCCTTTTTGTAGCTATTGTATATGTTTTATGATATATGCATGAGGGAATTTTTGTCACATAGGACGTAAAGCCTTGGCTACAAAATTTTGACAAATGCTAGGACTATTATGGAGATGGCAATGGAATCCTATTTCAGTACTCTTGTCTGGAGAATCTCAGGGATAGGGGAGCCTGGTGGGGTGACTTCTATGGGTTCGCAAAGAGTTGGACACGACTGAAATTTCTTAGCAGCAGCAGTAGCAGGACTTTTAAGCATACCTTGAGGTAACATAATCTACTGAAATCTTTTATGAGCCCCGATATGATTAGGGAAAGGGAGAGAGAAAGTTAGTCTCTCCCGGTCTAAAGGCTGTAAAGGCATATTTAAAAATCAATCTTGTGAATCAGTAATAATAATGTGCCAATTTTGAGGAATAGTAATGGGATCTCTGGTTACAATGCAGCCCCATGTTTCAAAAAAGAATTAATTTTTTAAACTCTGTTAAGAGACACCATTTGTAATATTTCCTTTGTATATCAAAAATAGAAGAGTTCCAAAAAGAGCAAGATTCTTCAATATGTTTCCATTTTAATTGTGTGTTTATAAATATATGAGTAGCTTGTAATTTTTCTTTCGTAAGGGGCCATTGCTTTGTCTAAATAGGATCATAAATTTTTCAGTTATTTTAATAACTGTTTGTCTGTAAAATGAGCAGTGGCCCCTAGGAAAAATGTGGAATGTGTATCTGAGTTTGCCATTGCATAAGTAAGTCCCTTTCTATTAGATTAAGGGGTGCATCTATCACATAGGTCCTAATGTTGTAGGTTGGCCTTTTGGTCTATCATATGTGAAGATTTGAATATTTTGATAAATTTATTGTACTTTGGCTTGAGAAATTCCTGCAATTTGGCAAGAGACCTTTTGTATAGGTCAGGATTTGGGCCAAAATAGTTTGGAAATGATAATATTAGACCCAGTGCTGAGGGTCCAGGAAATCTTTTACATTAATTTTGATATTTATATTTGGTCAGACATATTTAAATAACAATGATTTCCATAAGGATTGTTTTTGATCTGTATTACCAAATCTGCCTCTCCGTACATTAGTAGAGAAGTTAATAGAATTGCAAGGCAAAAGAAGTAATTGAGCAATTTTGTCCCCCGGTTTGAATTGCCATAGAATCTGAGCTGACATCATAATTTGAATTTCTTCTTTATAATTTGAATCAATTATTCCACGCTGAACAATAATTCCTTTAGAAGCCAAATTAGATCAGCACTGTAAAAGCCTGAAGGTTTGTGGGGGCAGGGGTCCAAAAACTCCAGTAGGTACTCTAAAAGGGACTGCTTAAGAGTAAAGGAAAAAATCGTTTAGGGCTGGTATATTAATGGCAGCACTGCTGGACATTGAGGATTTGAGGGAAAAGAGAGACTTTTCCCCTCTTTTTTGTTGTCGGGAACCTGGGAATTCCCCTGTTTGGAGTTTCTTGGAATAGGTTTTCCTTCAATATCAAATTTAAATTTACTGTCTTTGGCCTAGTGCCTTCCTCTGTGTCAGCAAGCACAAATTTTTGGAAGCTTTTTATTAGCCTTCTTAGGGCAGTCCCTTTTTAAACGGTTTTTTTATCTCCACATGTAAAGAATCCTTCACTTCTCTTGTAAAAAGGTTGTAGCATTTTTTCAGCTAGTATTTGCACCTTTTAAGTTTTTGATCCTAGATTGTGACAAACCTTTAAATAATCAATAATAATCCTAGTCTGACAAATTGCAGCTATAGCTCTTTGACATTTCTGATATGCATTCTCATAAGCATGTAATTTCTCTAGCTGTTTTTTTTTTTTCTTCTCTCGGTTACAGTATGGGAAATAGCAGCTTCTAGTCTAGCTTAAAAATTAATGTAACTTTTCACTAGGTTCCAACAAAGAGACTTTAGGAGTTGCGACTGTTGGCAGAGGAGAAGCATTTGGAGCAGCCAGGGCAGGGCTAGCAAGAATATTTTGAGATATTTTGTACTGTTTAAATTGAGCCTTTTGTAAAGTTTAATCATTTAATTTATATGTATATAATAAATGTTTTGTCTGTTGATGAATATTGGAATGGCTAGAATATACCTTGAAATTGCAGAATTACAACTTTAATAAGAGCCCATAGGGGCTAGAGATCAATTGGAATACTTTTTCCTTCTCTGGCTGCTCATTTAACATTTTCTTTGACCCGGAGCCAAATTTATAATTCAAAACTGCATTTATCAGGAAACTAAGGATTATGTTCAACTATTGTTTGAAGGCAAGCCTCTATTCATTGGCGTGAAACCAGAAGTCCCTATAATGTAAAGAAGTGGTGGAGTAAACTAGAAAAAAAATAATGGTGCTGGCCAGCCTTTTAACCCATGCCTTATATTTACAGACCTCAATAGGTCCATGATTCACTCCACCCGATATACCACGTATACCAGTGTCCCTGTTCTTTGGCCACATTTTCTGGGGTCCTTTAATGGACCGGAACCTTGTGGTACAGAGTTGGTGATCGGAAAGTAAAAAGAGAGAAGGACGCTGATATCCCTTGGTTTACACAGAGGACCAATATTGTCCTTGACACAGGGCTTGCATCACTCACCAAGGTACCAGGCGCCCTCTCGAGGGGGTCCTAGAAGCCCGGGCAGAAAAGTGAGCACGACGGATCTCCACGCTCCAGATAGTCAGCCAGAAAGAGATAGAGAGAGAGAGAAAAAGAGAGAGAGAGACAGAAAACGACACGGGGACCTAAGCTCCAATGGATCAAAGGTGCTTTAATGATTTTTCTATGAGTATATACAGGCTGCAGTACAAGGAACTTCTTTCGGGAATGATAGAGTTCAGCAAACCAAACAAACTGCAACGGTTACCAAGGGAACAAGGTGTAATGTTAGTCACAGGGTCAGGAGACAATCCATATCTCAAGAAAGCGGAAGGGGACTAAGCAGTTTTGTCTTAAAGAGTTGCTCTGCTGAACTTGGTGTTCCTCTGGAATTTGGACGGTGTTCTCGGGGATTCCCTGTTGTTGTTTAAAGGAAGTCAAGCCACTTCTCCTGTTTGATGGGGAATTTGGGATGGCTTTGGGGTACATGCAGGGAAATCTGGACTCATCTTGAGTTGATTTGAGGAACACGGAGCCCTTTCGTTTTGCTGCTGCAGTGACATCAGGGTCCCTCTAGACTTGTGACAGTGTTCTTGGGGACTCTCTGAATTTCCATCCAGGAAGTCCAGAGTCCTTTCATATTTGATGGGGAACACGGAATTGCTCTGCATGCAATGGAGGGGAATCGGGCCTCATCTGTCAGCGAGGGGGACGTCTCGTGGTTTTTTGTCATGTTGCGGTGGGAACCTGGGGTATATTCTTGAGTTAGGACGTGGATGGCCCTTCAAAACTTGTGTTTTTTTCGGCGATGACAAGACTCATGTCTCGTTGCCAGGGACACATCGGGATTCTCCTCGAGGCTTGGCAGGGCAATAGGGACCCCTCTTTAGTTGAGACTTGGGATCCAGGTTCCCTTTCCAGGTTCCACAGTGATATTGTGATTCCTATCAATATTCAATAGGATTCAGGCATCGTCTCCTTTGGCAGCATTGAACTCCAAGTTCCTTTCGAATTTCAAAGGGATGTGAGGCCTCCTGTCAAGATGAGGCGGGGAACTAGTGCTTTCTCTAAAGTCTCCACAGGGGATTCAGACATCCCTTCACCTGGTGAAATGAAATACGATCCTGCATTCAAATCACTGCAGGGAAATCCGGCCTTATTTTGAGTCAGGGCATCTCGGTGTCCATTCCACTTGGGGCAGAAAACTCAGGGTCTCTCTTACATTCCTATAGCTGAGAAACTCCTCGTGTTGAGGTGCTGTAGAAAGTTGGCATTCATGTGAGTCGAACCGATGGAATCATGTCTACTCTCGAGATGATTTGTGATACACGGAGCTTTTCTCGAGTTGCTGTGCTGAACTTGGTATTCCACTAGAGTTGGGACGGTGTTCCCGGGTTATCTCCAGAGTTGATTAAGGAAAGACAAGCCACTTGTTGTGTTTGATGTTGACGGCGGAATGGCTCTGGATCTAATGCAGGGGATTCAGGCCTCATCTGGAGATGACTGAGGGTACACGGAATGCTTTCATACTGCTGTTGTGACTTCTGGGTCCCTCTATACTTGTGTCAGTGTTCTTGGGGACTCTCTGGAGTTCCATTAAGGAAGTCAAGGCTCCTTTCGTGTTTTATAGGGAACACAGCATTTCTCTGCATGCAATGCAGGTGAATTGGGCCTCATCTCGTGGAGATGGGGAAGTCTCATGGTTTTTCTCTAGTTGCGGCGGGCACCAGGGGTATATTCTCGAGTTACAACTGGGATGACCCTTCAAAACTCATGTTTTTTCACCGACATCAGGACTCCTGTCTAGTTGTGAGGGACAGCTCGGGATACTCCTTCAGGCTTGGCAGGGCCATAGGGACTCCTATCGAGGTCAGGAGGGAGAACTAGTGTCTCTTTCCAGTGGCCACAGGTATACTGGGATTCCTGTCAATTTTCAAATGAAGTCAGGTATCATCTCCTTTTGAAGCATTGAAATCATTGAACTCTGCCATCCTCTCTAGTTGTCAAAGGGATGTGAGGCCTCCTTTTGAAATGAGGCGGGGTACTGGGCCTTTCTCTAGGGTATCCACAGGGAATTCAGACATCCCTTCATCTTGTGAGATGAAAGACGAGCCTGCCTTCAAGTCACTGCAGGGAAATCCGGCCTTATTTCGAGTCAGAGCATCTAGGTGTCCATTCCAGTTGAGGCAGCAATCTCAGGGTATCTCTAACATACCTATAGCTGAGAGAAGGCTTTTTGAGGTGTTTGTGAAAATTTGGCATTCCTCCTGAATCGAAGCCAGTGAATCAGCTCTCATTTCGAGATGATTTGGGGTACACAGAGCGTTTCTCATTTTGCTGTGCTGATGTTGGTGTTCCTCCAGGCTTGGGACGGTGTTTTCGGGAATCTCTGAAGTTGCCTAAAAGAAGTCGAGCCACTTGTCGTGTTTGATGTGGAACGTAGGATGGCTCTGGAGCCAATGCCGGGGAATCGGGCCTCATCTGGCATTGATTTGGGGTACACGGAGCTCTTTCGTGTTGCTGCATTGACCTCAGGGTCCCGTGAGACATGTGACAGTGTTCTTCCGGACTCTCTGGAGTTCCATCAAGGAAGTCAAGGCTCCTTTCGTGCTCGATGGGGAACGCATAATTGCTCTGCATGCAATGCAGGGGAATCGGGCCTCATCTCGCAGCAAGGGGAAGTTTCATGGTTTTTTTCTCGAGTTGCGGCGGGAACTTGGGGTATATTCTCGAGTTACGATGGGGATGGCCCTTCAAAACTCGATTTTGTTCAGCTACGTCAGGAATCCTGTCTAGTTGTGAGGGACACCGTGGGATTCTCCTCGAGGCTTGGTTGGGCAATAGGGATGCCTCTCGAGGTGAGGCGGGAGAAGCAGAGTCCTATTCCAGGTGACACAGCGATACTGGGATACCTGTCATTTTTCAAGAGGAGTCGGGCATCCTCTCCTTTTGAAGCATTGAACTCCACGTTCCTTTCGCATTGTCAAAGGAATGTGAGGCATCCTGTCGAGATGAGGCGGGGAACTAGGGCTTTCTCTAGGGTCTACACAGGGGATTCAGACATCCCTTCATCATGTGAGATGAATGACGAGCCTGGATTCAAATCACTGCAGCAAAATACGGCCTTATTTCGAGTCAGGGCATCTCAGTGTCCATTCCACTTGGGGCAGCAATCTCAGGGTCCCTCTCACATTCCTATAGCTGAGAGAAGCCTCCTCTTGAGGTGCTTGTGGAAAGTTAGCATTCCTCTTGATTCGAAGCCAGGGAATCAGCTCTCATCTCGAGATGATTTGTGGTACATGGAGCTTTCTTCGTGTTGCTGTGCTGAACTTGGTGTTCCTCTAGACTTGGGACGGTGTTCTTGGGGAATCTCTGGAGTTGCCTAAAGGAAGTCAAGCCACTTGTCTTATTTGATGGGGAACACGGGATGACTCTGGAGCCAAGGCAGGGAATCGGGCCTCATCTCGAGTTGATTTGGGGTACACGCTTCTATTTTGCATTGCTGTGGTGACTTCAGCATCCCTCTAGACATGTGACACTGTTCTTGGGGAATCCCTGGACTTCCATCAAGCAAGTCAAGTCTCCTCACGTGTTTGTTGGGGAACACGGAATTGCTTTGCATGCAATGCAGGGGAACCAGGCTTCATCTCGTGGCGAGAAGGAAGACTCATGGTTTTTCTCGAGTTGCAGTTGGAACCTGGGGTATATTCTCGAGTTACGGTGGGGATGGCCCTTAAAAACTCGTGTTTGTTCAGCGACTATGTCATATCACACTGCGTGGATGACAACACAGCTCTCTATCTAACTTGAAACCCATTCTCTCTGCCATCACATACACTGTATATGTCATCACACCCACATCACACTAAATATGTAAGACATCACATGTGGCATATGTATGCCATCCTATGCACTATACATGACATCATATCCACACTTTATGACAACAATCCTTAGTATTTATGACATCATATGCACTGTTTTCAAGACATCACATGCACTATATATGACATGTCATCTACTGTGTGTGATAGCACATTCACTATATGTGTGACTTCTCACAATGACTGTTTCTATGATATCACACACACATACGTTTATGACATATCTACTTTATATGGCATCAAACACAGTGTTATGACAATACAGCCATTGCGTGCTTCACAGCCACTGTGTGATATCACACCCACTGTATCTGTGTCATCACACTGAATGTATCAATTTCATCAAACCCAGTGTGTGTATGACATCATCTCCACAAATTGTATGAAATCATATGTGATACATATGACATCACAATCACTCTTTATGACATCACACCACTTTATGTATGACTTCAATTCCAGCATATATGACATCATATCCACTAAAACTGACCTCACGTCCACTGTATGTGTGTCATCACAACCACCCTATCGATGGTATCTCAGCCAATATATGTATGATATAATATCCAGTATACCTGTGACATCATATCCACTATATTTATGACATGATACCCACTATGTATGACATCACAACCCTCGGTGTTGATGACACCACACTCGGCATATGTATGACATCATTTACACTATAGATGACATCACATCCACTCTATCACAGCAAACCACATATTTTATGATGTCACATCCACTTCTGGCATGACATCATCCTCACTGTATCAGTCATCGCACCAAGTGTATCAGTGTATCCGCTGATATCACATCCACTTTTGTCAGACATCACACTCACTATATGTGTGACATCATAAGCACTATAATAACATCACATCCACTGCTTCTGTCATCACACTACTGTACTTATGACAGCAAAATCTCTATATATGAAACCACATCCAGTATGCAGGGCAACATATACACTATACATGTGACATCACAGCCAGTATTCTGAGTCATCACACCCACTGTATTGACAATGTCACACCCACTCTTTGTATGACTTCACACTTGGCATATGTATAGCATCTATTGCACTATAGAAGAAATCACATCCTCACATTATGACATTAAACCACCATTTTTAAGACATCACACACAGTATATTTGATATCATATTCAAGGTATCTGTGTCATCACATTAACTATATTGATGATATCATAACATCTGTATTTATGAGATCTCATTGACTATGTAAGATAACATCGTATCCATTGTATAAAACATCATATTCACTCTATTTGTAGCATCACCGAAGCTGTATCTGTGTCTCACACACATTCTTTCCATCATATCACAACCTTGGTATGATGACATCACACCAACTATATGTTTAACATCATATACACAGTATAAGGCATCGCATCCACATTTTATGAGATCACACCACATTACTTTTGACAGCAAATGCACTGTACTCATGATATCACTCCCACTATCTGACATTGCATCCACTGTATCTGTGTCATCACAACCACTCTATTGATGATCTCTGAACAACTGTATATATGACATCACACCCAGTTTATGTATGACATCTTATGCACTATACATAACGACACATCCACTCTTTATGATTTCACACCATTGTAGTCATCACATTACATCCACTGAATTCATGATATCACACACACTATATATGAGATCACACACAAGACAACACAATGTTATATCTGCCATCTCACCCACTATATCTGACACGGCATCCATTGTATCTGTGTCATCAAACCCAGTGTATCAATTACCCCACATCCACTCTCTGGATCACATCACACACACTATATGTGTGACATCATATTCAGTATGCATGACATGGCATGAACTCTATGACATCAGACCCCTATATGTATGACATCACATCCAGTATATTTATGACATCATATCCAATATATATGATATCACACACACTGCTTTCATGACAACACAACGCCTATTCCTGACATCACACCCACTATATTTGACATCACACCCACTGTATCAGTGTCATCACACCCGCTGTATCGATGACATCACAACAAGCATGGAAGTCATCACACTTGGCATACCTTTGACACCATACACATTCTACAAGAAATCACATTCACAATTTATGACATCAATGCTCAGTATTTATGACATCCCCACCACTGCATTCATGACATCAGATCTCCTATATATGACATTACATCCAAGGTGAATGACATCTCATCCGCTACACATATGATATCACACCCATTATATGTGTGTCATCACACCCAATGTATCTACCTTATCAAAACCAGTGTACGAATGACATCACTGCCACTATATTTGTGACATCATATGCACTGCATAAGACATCACATCCACTCTTTATGATGTCACACCACTTTATTTATGACATCACGTCCACTCTATCTGACATCACCACCACTCTATCTGACTTCACGTCCACTGTATATGTGTCATCACACTCACCCTATCGATGATATCACGGCCAATATATGTATGATATCACATCCAGTATACGTGTGACATCATATCCACTATATTTATGCCATGATACACACTATGTATGACATCACAACACTGTGTGTTGATGACACACACACTGGCATATGTGTGACATCATTTGCACTACAGAAGACGTCACATATACTCTATTACAGCAAAACACAGTATTTTTGATATCACATCCACTTCAGGCATGACATGACACCCACTGATCTTTGTCATGACAAAAATTCTTCACTGATATCACACCACTTTTGTATGTACAACACACCACAATATGCATGATATCATATGCACTCTATATAACATCACATCCACTGCTAGTCTTCAGACTACTGTACTTATGACATCACAACCTCTATATATGAAACTACATCCAGTATATAGGGCAACATATACACTACACATGTGACATCACAACACTAAATCTGTGTCATCACAACGACTGTATTGACAACATCACACCCACTCGTTGTGATTACATCACACTCTCCATATGTATGGCAACTTGGCACTATACACAAATGACATTCACTTTATGACATTAAAACCACCGGTTTATGGCATCACGAGACGGTATTCATGACATCACATCACTCTACTCTATTCATGAAATCACACGCACTGTATATGACATCACATACACTATACTTGTGACATCACAGCCACTGTATCTATAACGACACACCTACTATGTTTATGACATCATACTCAGTGTATATGACATTTCACATGGCGTATGAATGACAACACAACCACTGTATCCGACATCACACCTACTGTATCTGTGTAATCACACCAACTTGATTGACGGTATGAAACCCTATGTATGTATGAAATCACACCCACAGCATGTAGGACACAATAGGCACTGTATATGACATTACATGCACTCTTGAAGACATCATATCGTTGTTTGTAAGCCATGGCAACCACTATGTTTATGACATCATATCCACTATATATGATCTCACCCACACTGTGTAGATGACAACACAAGTTCTGTATCTGACTTGAAACCCATTCTCTCTGCCACCACACATACTGTATATGTCATCACACCCACTCTGTCGAAGACATCACACCAACTATGTGTAAACATCACAGGTGGCATATGTATGCCATCCTATGCACTATACATGACATCATATCCACACTTTATGACAACAATCCTTAGTATTTATGACATCACATGCACTCTACTCATGACATCACACACTACATATATGACATGTCGTCTACTGTGTGTGACAGCACATTCACTATATGTGTGACTTCTCACAATGACTGTTTCAATGACATCACACACACTACGTTTATGACATATCAACTTTATATGGCATCAAACACAGTGTTATGACAATACAGCCATTGCTGCTTCACAGCCACTGTGTCTGATATCACACACACTGTATCTGTGTCATCACACTGAATGTATCAATTTCATCAAACCCAGTGTGTATGACATCATCTCCACTAAATATATGAAATCATATGTGATACATATGACATCACATCCACACTTTATGACATCACACCACCTTATGACATCACGTCCACTATATATGACATCACTCCACTATATCTGACCTCACGTCCACTGTATCTGTGTCATCACACACACACAATCGATGGTATCTCAGCCAATATATGTATGATATCACATCCAGTATACGTGTGACCTCCTATCCACTATATTTTGACATGATACCCACTGTGTATGACATCACAACAACCTCGGTGTTGTGACACACACACTCGGCATATGTATGACATCATTTGCACTATAGATGACATCACATACCGCTCTATCACAGCAAACCACATATTTTATGATGTCACATCCACTTCAGGCATGACATCATACTCACTCTATCAGACATCGCACCAAATGTATCTTTGTCATCACATACTCTCCGCGGATATCACATCCACTTTTGTATGACATCACACCCACTACATGTGTGACATCATATGCACTGTAATAACATCACATCCACTGCTTTTGTCATCACACTACTGTACTTATGACAGCACAACCTCTATTTATGAAACCACATCCAGTATGCAGGGCAACATATACACTATACATGTGACATCACAGCCAGTAATCTGAGTCATCACACCCACTCTATTGACAATGTCACACCCACTTTTTGTATGACTTCACACTTGGCATGTGTGTAGCATCTATTGCACTATAGAAGAAATCACATCCTCACATTATGACATCAAACCACCATTTTTAAGACATCACACACAGTATATTTGACATCATATCCACGGTATCTGTGTCATCACATCCACTGTATTGATGATATCATACCGTCTGTATTTATGAGATCTCATCGACTATGTATGACGACATCATATCCATTGTATAAAACATCATATTCACTCTATTTGTAGCATCGCAGAAACTGTATCTGTGTCTCACACACACTCTTTCCATCATATCACAACCTTGGTATGTATGACATCACACCAACTATTTGTTTAACATCATATACACTATATAAGGCATCACATCCACATTTTATGAGATCACACCACATTTCTTTTGACAGCAAATGCACTGTACTCATGATATCACTCCCACTATCTGACATTGCATCCATTTTACCTGTGTCATCACAACCACTCTATTGATGATCTCTGGACAACTGTATATATGACATCACACCCAGTTTATGTATGGGATCTTATGCACTATACATAACGTCACATCCAATCTTTATGATTTCACACCATTGTAGTCATCACATTACATCCATTGAATTCATGATATCACACACACTATATATGACATCACACACACGACAACACCATGTTATATCTGCCATCTCACCCACTATATCTGACCCTGCATCCATTGTATCTGGGTCATCAAACCCAGTGTATCAATTACACCAAATCCTCTCTCTGGATCACATCACACACACTATATATATGACATCATATTCAGTATGCATGATATGGCATGAACTCTATGATATCAGACCACTATATGTATGACATCACATCCAGTATATTTATGACATCATATCCAATATATATGATATCACACACACTGCTTTCATGACAACACAACAGCTATTCCTGACATCACACCCACTATATTTGACATCACACCCACTGTATCAGTGTCGTCACTCACCCCCGCTGTATCGATGACATCACAACAAGTATGGAAGTCATCACACTTGGCATACGTATGACACCATACACATTCTACAAGAAATCACATTCACAATTTATGACATCAATGCTCAGTATTTATGACATCACCACCACTGCATTCATGATATCAGATCTCCTATATATGACATTACATCCACGGTGAATGACATCTCATCCCCTACACCTATGATATCACACACAATTTATGTGTGTCATCACACCCAATTTATCTACTTTATCAAAAAAACCAGTGTACGTATGACATCACAGCCACTATATGTGTGACATCATATGCACTGCATATGACATCACACACCACTCTTTATGACGTCACACCACTTTATTTATGACATCACGTCCACTCTATCTGACCTCACGTCCACGTCCACTGTATACGTATCATCACACTCACACTATCGATGGTATCACGGCCAATATATGTATGATATCACATCCAGTATACGTGTGACATCATATCCACTATATTTATGCCATGATACACACTATGTATGACATCACAACACTCTGTGTGATGACACCACACTGGGCATATGTGTGACATCATTTGCACTACAGAAGACGTCCCATATACTCTATTACAGCAAACCACAGTATTTTTGATATCACATCCACTTCAGGCATGACATGACACCCACTGTATCTTTGTCATGACAATTTCTTCACTGATATCACACACACTTTTGTATGCCATCAAACCAACTATATGCGTGACATCATATGCACTCTATATACCAGAGCATCCACACTTTGAGTCTTCAGACTACTGTACTTATGACATCACAACATCTATATATGAAACTACATCCAGTATAGAGGGCAACATATACACTCCACATGTGACATCACAACAACTAATCTGTGTCATCACAACGACTGTATTGACAACATCACACCCACTCGTTGTATTACATCACACTCGCCATATGTATGGAAACTTGGCACTATACACAACATTAAATCCTCACTTTATGACATTAAAACCACCGGTTTATGGCGTCACGAGACGGTATTCATGACATCACATCCACTCAATTCATGAAATCACACGCACTGTATATGACATCACATAAACTATACTTGTGACCACACAGCCACTGTATCTATAACGACATACTTACTATGTTTATGACATCATACTCAGTGTATATGACATTTCAAATGGTGTGTGAATGACAACACAACCACTGTATCCGACATCAAACCTACTGTATCTGTGTAATCACACCAACTTGATTGACGGTATGAAACACTATTTATGTATGAAATCACACCCACAGCATGTAGGACACAATAGGCACTGTATATGACATTACATGCACTCTTGAGGACATCATATTGTTGTTTGTAAGCCATGGCAACCACTATGTTTATGACATCATATCCACTATATATGATCTCACCCACACTGTGTAGATGACAACACAAGTTCTGTATCTGACTTGAAACCCATTCTCTCTGCCACCACACCCACTGTATATGTCATCACACCCACTCTGTCGAAGACATCACACCAACTATGTAAGACATCACAGGTGGCATATGTATGCCATCCTATGCACTATACATGACATCATATCCACACTTTATGACAAAAATCCTTAGGATTTGTGACATCACATGCACTCGACTCATGACATCACACGCACTACATATGACATGTCGTCTACTGTGTGTGACAGCACATTCACTATATGTGTGACTTCTCACAATGACTGTCTCGATGACATCACACACACTACGTTTATGACATATCAACTTTATATAGCATCAAACACATTGTTAAGACAATACAGCCATTGCATGCTTCACAGCCACTATGTCTGATATCACACACACTGTATCTGTGTCATCACACTGAATGTATCTATTTCATCACACCCAGTGTGTGTATGACATCATCTTCCTTAAATATATATAAAATCATATGTGATACATATGACATCACATCCACTCTTTATGACATCACACCACCTTATGACATCACGTCCACTATATATGACATCACTCCACTATATGTGACCTCACGTCCACTGTATCTGTGTCATCACACCCACCCAATCGATGGTATTTCAACCAATATATGTATGATATCACATCCAGTATACGTTTGACCTCCGATCCACTATATTTTAGACATGATACCCACTGTGTATGACATCAAAACCCTCGGTGTTTGTGACACCACACTCGCATATGTATGACATCATTTGCACTATAGATGACATCACAACCCCTCTATCACAGCAAACCACTTATTTTATGATGTCACATCCACTTCAGGCATGACATCATACTCACTCTATCAGACATTGCACCAGATGTATCTTTGTCATCACATACTCTCCGTGGATATCACAACCACTTTTGTATGATATCACACCCACTACATGTGTGACATCATATGCACTGTATATAACAGGACATCCACACTTTGAGTCTTCAGACTACTGTAGTTATGACATCAGAACCTCTATATATGAAACTATATCCAGTATAGAAGGCAACATGTACACTATACATGTGACATCACAGCCACTAATCTGTGTCATCACAACGACTGTATTGACAACAGCACACCCACTCTTTGTATTACATCACACTCACCATATGTATGGCAACTTTGCACTATACCCAAATTACATCCTCACTTTATGACATTAAAACCACCAGTATACTGCATCACCAGACGGTATTCATGACATCACATCCACTCTATGCATGAAATCACACGCACTGTGTATGACATCACATACACTATACTTGTGACATCACAGCCACTGTATCTATGACGACACACCTACTATGTTTATGACATCATACTCAGTGTATATGACATTTCGCATGGCGTATGAATGACAGCACAACCACTGCATCCGACATCAAACCTTCTGTATCTGTGTAATCACACCA
>JAJLRB010000952.1:0-63311 GCA_020976825.1 Odocoileus hemionus
CCTCGAGATTCTCATCGAGGCTTGGCAGGGCAATGGGGATGCCTCTTTAGGTGAGACTTGAGACCCAGGTTCCCTTTCAGTTCCCACAGTGATTGTCGGATTCCTATCAATTTTTAAGAGGAGTCAGGCTTGTTGTCCTTTTGACGCATTGAACTCCAAGTTCCTCTCGAATTTTCAAGGGATCTGAGGCCTCCTGTCGAGATGAGGCGGGGAACTAGGGCTTTCTCTAAAGTCTCCACAGGGGATTCACACATCCCTCATCTTGGGAGATGAAAGACTAGCCTGCATTCCATCACTGGAGGGAATTAGGGCCATATTTCGAGTCAGGGCATCTCGGTGTTCATTCCACTTGAGGCAGCAAACTCAGGGTCCCTCTCACATACCTATAGCTAAGAGAGGCCTCCTGTTCAGGTGCTTGTGGAAAGTTGCATTCCTCTTGAGTCAAAAATAGGGAATCAGCTCTCATGTCGAGATGATTTGTGGTACCCGAAGCTTTTCTTGAGTTGTTGTGCTGAACTTGGTGTTTCTCTGGTCTATATTTTAGTTTTCTATAGCAACCATGAAATATCTTGTATGTTAGCATTTTATAGATCATTGAAAATATTTATCAAATCATATTATATTGTATATACATCCATTCCAGTACAAATATATATTTATATTCATTAAAAGCTCCAAATCTCTTCAGCTCTTCTGCAAGAAAATCCACTTGTAAGAGTAAGCCAATGTTCAGCAATTAACGCTTTAAAATCCTAATTCATTTGGAAATGACCCAGCCATTCAACAAACATCTACTACTTAGTTCAGCACAACTCCAGCAACCTAAGTCACTCTAATCCCAAGAGACCACTCCAGATTATAGAGAATAGATCATTTTATCAAAAATCAATTTTTTTTAAATAGAGCTTATCTAAAAGTTTTCATCTCATCTATATCTATATCTATCTATCTATCTATATATATATATATATATATATAGAGTTACCTTTTTTTTGCAATCGTATCTTACCCCAAACCAAGGCATAACAAAAGAATTATACAATGTTGATGACACAAGACATGTCCCTACTAGATTAACACATAATTATATAGAAATCACATTCACAATTAAATAAACATTATACCCAACATTGAACACCCTTCAGTTCATGTAAAGCTGAATCCAAATAGAGCCCATTAACTCCACACTATCTAAAAACAAAAACATACATTGAGACATAGATAATTTTAGATACATAGACATAGTTCCCCTTATGAATTTTAAAATATCTTTTTTTTTTATTTTATTTATTTATTTTGAGTTCCACCAATTTGCTTATTGTTGGAGTCCTAGATAGATTGGGCTGTGTATCCCAAGGACATGATAAGAGTTAACTTAAAGTTTTTTCTTAGGCCTATTTTTGTTTCCCAGGCAGAACTGGAGTTCCGAAAAAAAAAAATATTTTAACAAGTTAACCTTTCCTTTACTACACGTGCATCAAATACCGGTTTTGCAATTTCAATAAAGATTTTATTTTCATCAGTTTTCACTGGAGTCTAGAGAATATCATAGCCATTCAGTGTCAAAAATATCCTTTCTCCTTTTTGTAGCTATTGTATATGATTTATGATATATGCATGAGGGAATTTTTGTCACATAGGACGTAAAGCCTTGGCTACAAAATTTTGACAAATGCTAGGACTATTATGGAGACGGCAAAGGAACCCTATTTCAGTACTCTTGTCTGGAGAATCTCAGGGATCGTGGAGCCTGGTGGGCTGACTTCTATGGGTTCGCAAAGAGTAGGGACACGACTGAAGTGACTTAGCAGCAGCAGTAGCAGGACTTTTAAGCATACCTTGAGGTAACATAATCTACTGAAATCTTTTATGAGGCCCAATATGATTAGGATAAGGGAGAGAGAAAGTTAGTCTCTCCTGGTCTAAAGGGTGTAAAGGCATATTAAAAAATCAATCTTGTCAATCAGTAATAATAATGTGCCAATTTTGAGGAATAGTAATGGGATCTCTGGTTACAATGCAGCCCCATGTTTCAAAAAAGAATTAATTTTTAAACTCTGTTAAGAGACACCATTTTAATATTTTCCTTTGTATATCAAAAATAGGAGAGTTCCAAAAAGAGCAAGATTCTTCAATATGTTTCCATTTTAATTGTGTGTTTATAAATACTTTAGTAGCTTGTTATTTTTCTTTCGAAAGGGGCCATTGCTTTGTCTAAATAGGATCATAAATTTTCTCAGTTATTTTAATAACTGTTTTGTTTGTAAAATGAGCAGTGGCCCCTAGGAAAAATGTGGAATGTGTATCTGAGTTTGCCATTGCATAAGTAAGTCCCTTTCTATTAGATTAAGGGATGCATCTATCACATACGGTCTTAATGGTGTAGGTTGGCCTTTTGGTATATCATGTGTGAAGATTTGAATATTTTGATAAATTTATTGTACTTTGGCTTGAGAAATTCCTGCAATTTGGCAAGAGACCTTTTGTATAGGTCAGGATTTGGGCCAAAATAGTTTGGAAATGATAATATTAGACCCAGTGCTGAGGGTCCAGGAAATCTTTTACCATTAATTT
This sequence comes from Odocoileus hemionus, assembly GCA_020976825.1. Classification (NCBI taxonomy): domain Eukaryota; kingdom Metazoa; phylum Chordata; class Mammalia; order Artiodactyla; family Cervidae; genus Odocoileus; species Odocoileus hemionus. The sequence continues at coordinate 2,575 of JAJLRB010000952.1, forward strand.
TGATATTTATATTTGGTCAGACATATTTAAATAACAATGATGTCCATAAGAATTGTTTTTGATCTGTATTACCAAATCTGCCTCTCCGTACATTAGTAGAGAAGTAATATAAGTGTAAGGCAAAAGAAGTAATGAGCAATTTTGTCCCCCCCCCCCTTGAATTGCCATAGAATCTGAGCTGACATCACAATTTGAATTTCCCCTTTATAATTTGAATCAATTATTCCACGCCGAACACTAATTCCTTTAGAAGCCAAATTAGATCAGCTCTGTAAAAGCCTGAAGGTTTGTGGGGGCAGGGGTCCAAAAACTCCAGTAGGTACTCTAAAAGGGACTGCTTAAGTGTAAAGGAAAAAATCATTTAGGGCTGGTATATTAATGGGAGCACTGCTGGACATTGAGGATTTGAGGGAAAAGAGAGACTTTGCCCCTCTTTTTTGTTGTAGGGGACCTGGGAATTCCCCTGTTTGGAGTTTCTTGGAATAGGTTTTCCTTCAATATCAAATTTAAATTTACTGTCTTTGGCCTAGTGCATTCCTCTGTGTCAGCAAGCGAAAATTTTTGGAATCTTTTTATTAGCCTTCTTAGGGCAGTCCCTTTTTAAACGGTTGTTATCTCCACATGTAAAGCATCCTTCATTTCTCTTTTAAAAAGTTTGTAGCATTGTTTCAGCTAGTATTTGCACCTTTTAAATTTTTGATCCTAGATTGTGACAAACCTTTAAATAATCAATAATAATCTAGTCTGACAAATTGCAGCTATAGCTCTTTGATATTTCTGATATGCATTCTCATAAGCATGTAACTTCTCTAGCTGTTTTTTTAGTTTCTTCTCCGGTTACAGTATGGGAAATAGCAGCTTCTAGTCTAGCTTAAAAATTAATGTAATTTTCATTAGGTTCCAACAAAGAGATTTTAGGAGTTGCGACTGTTGGAAGAGGGGAAGCATTTGGAGCAGCCAGGGCAGGGCTAGCAAGAATATTTTGAGATATTTTTTATTGTTTAAATTGAGCCTTTTGTAAAGTTTAATCATTTAATTTATATGTATATAATAAAGTTTTTGTCTGTTGATGAATATTGGAATGGCTAAAATATTCCTTGAAATGGAAGAATTACAGCTTTAATAAGAGCCATAGGGGCTAGAGATCAATTGGAATACTTTTTCCTTATCTGGCTGCTCATTTAACATTCTTTGACCCGGAGCCAAATTTATAAGTCAAAACTGCATTTATCAGGAAACTAAGGATTATGTTCAACTACTGTTTGAAGGCAAGCCTCTATTCATTTTCATGAAACCAGAAGTTCCTAAAATGTAAAGAAGTGGTGGAGTAAAGTAGAAAAATAATGGTGCTGGCCAGCCTTTTAACCCATGCCTTAGTATTTACAGACCTCAATAGGTCCATGATTCACTCCACCCGATATACCACGTATACCAGTGTCCCTGTTCTTTGGCCACATTTGCTGGGGTCCTTTAATGGACCGGAACCTTGTGGTACAGAGTTGGTGATCAGAAAATAAAAAGAGAGAAGGACGCTGATATCCCTTGGTTTACACAGAGGACCAATATTATCCTTGACACAGGGCTTGCATCACTCACCAAGGTACCAGGCGCCCTCTCGAGGGGGTCCTAGAAGCCCGGGCAGAAAAGTGAGCACGACGGGTCTCCACGCTCCAGATAGTCAGCCAGAAAGACATAGAGAGAGAAAGAAAAAAAGAGAGAGAGAAAAAAAAAAAAAGACGTGGGGACCTAAGCTCCAATGGAGCAAAGGTGCTTTAATGATTTTTCTATGAGTATATACAGGCTGCAGTACAAGGAACTTCTTTCGGGAATGATAGAGTTCAGCAAACCAAACAAACTGCAACGGTTACCAAGGGAACAGGAGTAATGTTAGTCACAGGGTCAGGAGACAATCCATATCTCAAGAAAGCAGAAGGGGACTAAGAAGTTTTGTCTTAAAGAGTTGCTCTGCTGAACTTGGTGTTCCTCTGGACTTTGGACGGTGTTCTCGGGGATTCTCTGTTGTTGTTTAAAGGAAGTCAAGCCACTTCTCCTGTTTGATGGGGAATTTGGGATGGCTTTGGAGCACATGCAGGGGAATCTGGACTCATCTTGAGTTGATTTGCGGAACACGGAGCCCTTTCGTTTTGCTGCGGTGACATCAGGGACCCTCTAAACTTGTGACAGTGTTCTTGGGGACTCTCTGAAGTTCCATCCAGGAAGTCCAGACGCCTTTCGTGTTTGATGGGGAACACGGAATTGCTCTGCATGCAATGGAGGGGAATCGGGCCTCATCTGGCAGCGAGGGGGACGTCTCGTTGTTTTTTGTCGAGTTGCGGTGGGAAGCTGGGGTATATACTTGAATTAGGACGTGGATGGGCCTTCAAAACTTGTGTTTATTCGGCGATGACAAGACTCATTTCTAGTTGCCAGGGACACAACGGAATTCTCCTCGAGGCTTGGCAGGGCAATAGGGACCCCTCTTTAGTTGAGACTTGGGATCCAATTTCCCTTTCCAGGTGCCACAGGAATATTGGGATTCCTATCAATATTCAATAGGATTCAGGCATCGTCTCCTTTGGAAGCATTGAACTCCAAGTTCCTTTCGAATTATCAAAGGGATGAGAGGCCTCCTGTCGAGATGAGGCGGGGAACTAGTGCTTTCTCTAAGTTCTCCACAGGGGATTCAGACATCCCTTCACCTTGTGAAATGAAAGACGATCCTGCGTTCAAATCACTGCAGGGAAATCCGGCCTTATTTCGAGTCAGGGCATCTCGGTGTCCATTCCACTTGGGGCAGAAAACTCAGGGTCTCTCTTACATTCCTATAGCTGAGAAACTCCTCGTGTTGAGGTGCTGTAGAAAGTTGGCATTCATGTGAGTCGAACCCATGGAATCATGTCTACTCTCGAGATGATTTGTGATACACGGAGCTTTTATCGAGTTGCTGTGCTGAACTTGTTGTTCCTCTAGAGTTGGGACGGTGTTCCCGGGTTATCTCCAGAGTTGATTAAGGAAAGACAATCCACTTGTTGTGTTTGATATTGACGGCGCAATGGCTCTGGATCTAATGCAGGGGATTCAGGCCTCATCTCGAGATGACATGAGGGTACACTGAATGCTTTCATGTTGCTGTTGTGACTTCTGGGTCCCTCTATACTTGTGTCAGTGTTCTTGGGGACTCTCTGGAGTTCCTCCAGGAAGTCAAGGCTCCTTTCTTTTTGACGAGAAACACGAAATTACTCTACAATCTAAGAATGGGAATCGAGCCTCTTCTCACAGCAGCGTGGGGAAAGTTTCATGGTTTTTCTCCAGTTGCAGCAGGAATCTTGGAATATTCTTGAGTTAAGGTGGGGATGGCCCTACAAACCTCGGGTTTGTTCAGCGACCTCAGGACTCCTGTCTAGTTGCTTGAGACAATTCGGTATTCTCCTCGACGCTTGGCAGGGCATTAGGGACGCCTCTCGAGGTGAGGCGTGAGACCCAGGTTCCCTTTCCAGTTGCCACAGGGATTTTGGAATTCCTGTCAATTTTCAAGCGGACTCAGGCATCGTCTCCTTTTGAAACATTGAACTCATTGAACTCGGGGTTCCTTTCACGTTGTCAAAGGGATGTGTGGCATCTCGTCGAGATGAGGCAGCAAACTAGGGCTTTCTCTACAGTCTCCACAGGGGATTTAGACATCCCTTCACCTTGAGAGATGAAAGGCGATCCTGCTATCAAGTCACTGCAGGGAAATCCGGCCATATTTCCAGTCATGGCATCTCGGTGTCCATTCCACTTGAGGAAGCACACTCCGGGTCCCTCCTACATACTTCGAAATCAGAGAAGTCTCCACTTGAGGTGCTTATGAAAAGCTTGCTTTCCTCTTTTGTCAAAGCCAGGGAATCTGCTCTCCTCTCGAGATGATTTGGGTACATGGAACTTTTCTCGATTTGATGTGCTAACCTTGATGTTCTTCTAAATTTGAGATGGTGTTCTCGGGGAATCTCTGGATTTGCGCAAAGGAAGTCCAGCCTCTTGTCTTGTTTGATGGGGAATGCGGGATGGGTCTGCAGACAATGCTGAGAATCTGGACTCATCTCGAGTTGAATTGGGGAACACGTAGCTCTTTCATATTGATGCGGTGACGTCAGGGTCCCTCTAAACTTGTGACAGTGTTCTTGAGGACTCTCTGGAGTTCCATCCAGGATGTCCAGGCTCCTTTCATGTTTCATGTGGAACAAGGAATTGCTCTGCACCCAATGCAGGGGAATCGAACCTCATCTGGCGGCGAGGCGGAAGTCTTGCCGTTTTTCTCGAGTTGCGGCGGGAAATTGGGGTATATTCTCGAGTTAGGACTTGGATGGCCCTTCAAAACTCGAGTTTGTTCAGGGAAGTCATGACTCATGTCTAGTTCCGAGAGACACCTCGACATTCTCATCGAGGCTTGGCAGGGCAATAGGGATGCCTCTTTAGGTGAGACTTGAGACCCAGGGTCCCTTTCAGTTCCCACAGTGATTGTCGGATTCCTATCAATTTTTAAGAGGAGTCAGGCTTGTTGCCTTCTTGACGCATTGAACTCCAAGTTCCTCTCGAATTTTCAAGGCGATGTGAGGCCTCCTGTCGAAATGAGGCGGGGAACTAGGGCTTTCTCTAAAGTCTCCACAGGGGATTCACATATCCCTTCATCTTGGGAGATGAAAGACTAGCCTGCATTCCAGTCACTGGAGGGAAATCCCGCCGTATTTCGAGTCACGGCATCTCGGTGTCCATTCCACTTGAGGCAGCAAAATCAGGGTCCCTCTCACATACCTATAGCTTAGAGGGGCCTCCTGTTGAGGTGCTTGTGGAAAGTTGCATTCCTCTTGAGTCAAAAATAGGGAATCAGCTCTCATCTCGAGATGATTTTAGGTGCCCAGAACTGTTCTTGAGTTGCTGTGCTGAACTTGGTATTCCTCTGTGCTATGTTTAACTTTTCTATAGCAACCATGAAATATCTTGTTTGTTAGCATTTTATAGATCATTGAACATATTTATTAAATCATATTATATCGTATATTCGTCCATTGCATTACAAATATATATTTATATTCATTAACAACTCCAAGTCTCTTCAGCACTTCTGCAAGAAAATCCCCTTGTAAGAGTAAGCCAATATTCAGCAATTAACGCTTTAAAATCCTAATTCATTTGGAAATGACCCAGGCATTCAACAAACTTCTACTACTTAGTTCAGCACAACTCCAGCAACCTAAGTCACTATAATCCCAAGAGACTACTTCAGATTATAGAGAATAGATAATTTTTTAAAAAATACAATTCTTTTTAATAGAGCTTATATAAATGTTTTGATCTCATCTATATATATATATATATATATATATATATATACCTTTTTTTTGACAATCGTATCTTACCCCAAACCAAGGCATAACAAAAGTATTATATAATGTTGATGACTCAACACATGTCCCTACTAGATTAACAAATAATTAAATAGAAATCACATTCACAATTAAATAAATATTATACCCAATATTGAACACCCGTCAGTTCTTGTAAACCTGAATCCAAATAGAGCCCATTGACTCCACACTATCTAAAAACAAAAACATACATTGAGACATAGACAATTTTAGATACATAGATAGTTCCCCTTATGAATTTTAAAATATCTTTTTTTTTATTTATTTATTTTGAGCTCCACCAATTTGTTCATTGCTGGAGTCCTAGATAGAGTGGGCTGTGTATCCCAAGGACATGATAAGAGTTAACTTAAGGTTTTTACTTAGGCCTATTTATGTTTCCCAGGCAGAACTGGATTACCGAAATAAAAAAAAAAAATATTTTAACAAGTTAACCTTTCCTTTACTACACGTGCATCAAATACCAGTATAGCAATTTCAATAAAGATTTTATTTTCATCAGTTTTCACTGGAGTCTAGAGAATATCATAGCCATTCAGTGTCAAAAATATTCTTTCTCCTTTTTGTAGCTATTGTATATGTTTTATGATATATGCATGAGGGAATTTTTGTCACATAGGACGTAAAGCCTTGGCTACAAAATTTTGACAAATGCTAGGACTATTATGGAGATGGCAATGGAATCCTATTTCAGTACTCTTGTCTGGAGAATCTCAGGGATAGGGGAGCCTGGTGGGGTGACTTCTATGGGTTCGCAAAGAGTTGGACACGACTGAAATTTCTTAGCAGCAGCAGTAGCAGGACTTTTAAGCATACCTTGAGGTAACATAATCTACTGAAATCTTTTATGAGCCCCGATATGATTAGGATAAGGGAGAGAGAAAGTTAGTCTCTCCCGGTCTAAAGGCTGTAAAGGCATATTTAAAAATCAATCTTGTGAATCAGTAATAATAATGTGCCAATTTTGAGGAATAGTAATGGGATCTCTGGTTACAATGCAGCCCCATGTTTCAAAAAAGAATTAATTTTTTAAACTCTGTTAAGAGACACCATTTGTAATATTTCCTTTGTATATCAAAAATAGAAGAGTTCCAAAAAGAGCAAGATTCTTCAATATGTTTCCATTTTAATTGTGTGTTTATAAATATATGAGTAGCTTGTAATTTTTCTTTCGTAAGGGGCCATTGCTTTGTCTAAATAGGATCATAAATTTTTCAGTTATTTTAATAACTGTTTGTCTGTAAAATGAGCAGTGGCCCCTAGGAAAAATGTGGAATGTGTATCTGAGTTTGCCATTGCATAAGTAAGTCCCTTTCTATTAGATTAAGGGGTGCATCTATCACATAGGTCCTAATGTTGTAGTAGGTTGGCCTTTTGGTCTATCATATGTGAAGATTTGAATATTTTGATAAATTTATTGTACTTTGGCTTGAGAAATTCCTGCAATTTGGCAAGAGACCTTTTGTATAGGTCAGGATTTGGGCCAAAATAGTTTGGAAATGATAATATTAGACCCAGTGCTGAGGGTCCAGGAAATCTTTTACCATTAATTTTGATATTTATATTTGGTCAGACATATTTAAATAACAATGATTTCCATAAGGATTGTTTTTGATCTGTATTACCAAATCTGCCTCTCCGTACATTAGTAGAGAAGTTAATAGAATTGCAAGGCAAAAGAAGTAATTGAGCAATTTTGTCCCCCGGTTTGAATTGCCATAGAATCTGAGCTGACATCATAATTTGAATTTCTTCTTTATAATTTGAATCAATTATTCCACGCTGAACAATAATTCCTTTAGAAGCCAAATTAGATCAGCACTGTAAAAGCCTGAAGGTTTGTGGGGGCAGGGGTCCAAAAACTCCAGTAGGTACTCTAAAAGGGACTGCTTAAGAGTAAAGGAAAAAATCGTTTAGGGCTGGTATATTAATGGCAGCACTGCTGGACATTGAGGATTTGAGGGAAAAGAGAGACTTTTCCCCTCTTTTTTGTTGTCGGGAACCTGGGAATTCCCCTGTTTGGAGTTTCTTGGAATAGGTTTTCCTTCAATATCAAATTTAAATTTACTGTCTTTGGCCTAGTGCCTTCCTCTGTGTCAGCAAGCACAAATTTTTGGAAGCTTTTTATTAGCCTTCTTAGGGCAGTCCCTTTTTAAACGGTTTTTATCTCCACATGTAAAGAATCCTTCACTTCTCTTGTAAAAAGGTTGTAGCATTTTTTTCAGCTAGTATTTGCACCTTTTAAGTTTTTGATCCTAGATTGTGACAAACCTTTAAATAATCAATAATAATCCTAGTCTGACAAATTGCAGCTATAGCTCTTTGACATTTCTGATATGCATTCTCATAAGCATGTAATTTCTCTAGCTGTTTTTTTTAGTTTCTTCTCCGGTTACAGTATGGGAAATAGCAGCTTCTAGTCTAGCTTAAAAATTAATGTAACTTTTCACTAGGTTCCAACAAAGAGACTTTAGGAGTTGCGACTGTTGGCAGAGGAGAAGCATTTGGAGCAGCCAGGGCAGGGCTAGCAAGAATATTTTGAGATATTTTGTACTGTTTAAATTGAGCCTTTTGTAAAGTTTAATCATTTAATTTATATGTATATAATAAAAATGTTTTGTCTGTTGATGAATATTGGAATGGCTAGAATATACCTTGAAATTGCAGAATTACAACTTTAATAAGAGCCCATAGGGGCTAGAGATCAATTGGAATACTTTTTCCTTCTCTGGCTGCTCATTTAACATTTTCTTTGACCCGGAGCCAAATTTATAATTCAAAACTGCATTTATCAGGAAACTAAGGATTATGTTCAACTATTGTTTGAAGGCAAGCCTCTATTCATTGGCGTGAAACCAGAAGTCCCTATAATGTAAAGAAGTGGTGGAGTAAACTAGAAAAAAAATGGTGCTGGCCAGCCTTTTAACCCATGCCTTATATTTACAGACCTCAATAGGTCCATGATTCACTCCACCCGATATACCACGTATACCAGTGTCCCTGTTCTTTGGCCACATTTTCTGGGGTCCTTTAATGGACCGGAACCTTGTGGTACAGAGTTGGTGATCGGAAAGTAAAAAGAGAGAAGGACGCTGATATCCCTTGGTTTACACAGAGGACCAATATTGTCCTTGACACAGGGCTTGCATCACTCACCAAGGTACCAGGCGCCCTCTCGAGGGGGTCCTAGAAGCCCGGGCAGAAAAGTGAGCACGACGGATCTCCACGCTCCAGATAGTCAGCCAGAAAGAGATAGAGAGAGAGAGAAAAAGAGAGAGAGAGACAGAAAACGACACGGGGACCTAAGCTCCAATGGATCAAAGGTGCTTTAATGATTTTTCTATGAGTATATACAGGCTGCAGTACAAGGAACTTCTTTCGGGAATGATAGAGTTCAGCAAACCAAACAAACTGCAACGGTTACCAAGGGAACAAGGTGTAATGTTAGTCACAGGGTCAGGAGACAATCCATATCTCAAGAAAGCGGAAGGGGACTAAGCAGTTTTGTCTTAAAGAGTTGCTCTGCTGAACTTGGTGTTCCTCTGGAATTTGGACGGTGTTCTCGGGGATTCCCTGTTGTTGTTTAAAGGAAGTCAAGCCACTTCTCCTGTTTGATGGGGAATTTGGGATGGCTTTGGGGTACATGCAGGGAAATCTGGACTCATCTTGAGTTGATTTGAGGAACACGGAGCCCTTTCGTTTTGCTGCAGTGACATCAGGGTCCCTCTAGACTTGTGACAGTGTTCTTGGGGACTCTCTGAATTTCCATCCAGGAAGTCCAGAGTCCTTTCATATTTGATGGGGAACACGGAATTGCTCTGCATGCAATGGAGGGGAATCGGGCCTCATCTGTCAGCGAGGGGGACGTCTCGTGGTTTTTTGTCATGTTGCGGTGGGAACCTGGGGTATATTCTTGAGTTAGGACGTGGATGGCCCTTCAAAACTTGTGTTTTTTTCGGCGATGACAAGACTCATGTCTCGTTGCCAGGGACACATCGGGATTCTCCTCGAGGCTTGGCAGGGCAATAGGGACCCCTCTTTAGTTGAGACTTGGGATCCAGGTTCCCTTTCCAGGTTCCACAGTGATATTGTGATTCCTATCAATATTCAATAGGATTCAGGCATCGTCTCCTTTGGCAGCATTGAACTCCAAGTTCCTTTCGAATTTTCAAAGGGATGTGAGGCCTCCTGTCAAGATGAGGCGGGGAACTAGTGCTTTCTCTAAAGTCTCCACAGGGGATTCAGACATCCCTTCACCTGGTGAAATGAAATACGATCCTGCATTCAAATCACTGCAGGGAAATCCGGCCTTATTTCGAGTCAGGGCATCTCGGTGTCCATTCCACTTGGGGCAGAAAACTCAGGGTCTCTCTTACATTCCTATAGCTGAGAAACTCCTCGTGTTGAGGTGCTGTAGAAAGTTGGCATTCATGTGAGTCGAACCGATGGAATCATGTCTACTCTCGAGATGATTTGTGATACACGGAGCTTTTCTCGAGTTGCTGTGCTGAACTTGGTATTCCACTAGAGTTGGGATGGTGTTCCCGGGTTATCTCCAGAGTTGATTAAGGAAAGACAAGCCACTTGTTGTGTTTGATGTTGACGGCGGAATGGCTCTGGATCTAATGCAGGGGATTCAGGCCTCATCTGGAGATGACTTGAGGGTACACGGAATGCTTTCATACTGCTGTTGTGACTTCTGGGTCCCTCTATACTTGTGTCAGTGTTCTTGGGGACTCTCTGGAGTTCCATTAAGGAAGTCAAGGCTCCTTTCGTGTTTTATAGGGAACACAGCATTTCTCTGCATGCAATGCAGGTGAATTGGGCCTCATCTCGTGGAGATGGGGAAGTCTCATGGTTTTTCTCTAGTTGCGGCGGGCACCAGGGGTATATTCTCGAGTTACAACTGGGATGACCCTTCAAAACTCATGTTTTTTCACCGACATCAGGACTCCTGTCTAGTTGTGAGGGACAGCTCGGGATACTCCTTCAGGCTTGGCAGGGCCATAGGGACTCCTATCGAGGTCAGGAGGGAGAACTAGTGTCTCTTTCCAGTGGCCACAGGTATACTGGGATTCCTGTCAATTTTCAAATGAAGTCAGGTATCATCTCCTTTTGAAGCATTGAAATCATTGAACTCTGCCATCCTCTCTAGTTGTCAAAGGGATGTGAGGCCTCCTTTTGAAATGAGGCGGGGTACTGGGCCTTTCTCTAGGGTATCCACAGGGAATTCAGACATCCCTTCATCTTGTGAGATGAAAGACGAGCCTGCCTTCAAGTCACTGCAGGGAAATCCGGCCTTATTTCGAGTCAGAGCATCTAGGTGTCCATTCCAGTTGAGGCAGCAATCTCAGGGTATCTCTAACATACCTATAGCTGAGAGAAGGCTTTTTGAGGTGTTTGTGAAAATTTGGCATTCCTCCTGAATCGAAGCCAGTGAATCAGCTCTCATTTCGAGATGATTTGGGGTACACAGAGCGTTTTTCTCATTTTGCTGTGCTGATGTTGGTGTTCCTCCAGGCTTGGGACGGTGTTTTCGGGAATCTCTGAAGTTGCCTAAAAGAAGTCGAGCCACTTGTCGTGTTTGATGTGGAACGTAGGATGGCTCTGGAGCCAATGCCGGGGAATCGGGCCTCATCTGGCATTGATTTGGGGTACACGGAGCTCTTTCGTGTTGCTGCATTGACCTCAGGGTCCCGTGAGACATGTGACAGTGTTCTTCCGGACTCTCTGGAGTTCCATCAAGGAAGTCAAGGCTCCTTTCGTGCTCGATGGGGAACGCATAATTGCTCTGCATGCAATGCAGGGGAATCGGGCCTCATCTCGCAGCAAGGGGAAGTTTCATGGTTTTTCTCGAGTTGCGGCGGGAACTTGGGGTATATTCTCGAGTTACGATGGGGATGGCCCTTCAAAACTCGATTTTGTTCAGCTACGTCAGGAATCCTGTCTAGTTGTGAGGGACACCGTGGGATTCTCCTCGAGGCTTGGTTGGGCAATAGGGATGCCTCTCGAGGTGAGGCGGGAGAAGCAGAGTCCTATTCCAGGTGACACAGCGATACTGGGATACCTGTCATTTTTCAAGAGGAGTCGGGCATCCTCTCCTTTTGAAGCATTGAACTCCACGTTCCTTCCTTTGCATTGTCAAAGGAATGTGAGGCATCCTGTCGAGATGAGGCGGGGAACTAGGGCTTTCTCTAGGGTCTACACAGGGGATTCAGACATCCCTTCATCATGTGAGATGAATGACGAGCCTGGATTCAAATCACTGCAGCAAAATACGGCCTTATTTCGAGTCAGGGCATCTCAGTGTCCATTCCACTTGGGGCAGCAATCTCAGGGTCCCTCTCACATTCCTATAGCTGAGAGAAGCCTCCTCTTGAGGTGTTGTGGAAAGTTAGCATTCCTCTTGATTCGAAGCCAGGGAATCAGCTCTCATCTCGAGATGATTTGTGGTACATGGAGCTTTCTTCGTGTTGCTGTGCTGAACTTAGTGTTCCTCTAGACTTGGGACGGTGTTCTTGGGGAATCTCTGGAGTTGCCTAAAGGAAGTCAAGCCACTTGTCTTATTTGATGGGGAACACGGGATGACTCTGGAGCCAAGGCAGGGAATCGGGCCTCATCTCGAGTTGATTTGGGGTACACGCTTCTATTTTGCATTGCTGTGGTGACTTCAGCATCCCTCTAGACTTGTGACACTGTTCTTGGGGAATCCCTGGACTTCCATCAAGCAAGTCAAGTCTCCTCACGTTTTTGTTGGGGACACGGAATTTTGCATGCAATGCAGGGGAACCGGGCTTCATCTCGTGGCGAGGCGAGAAGGAAGACTCATGGTTTTTCTCGGATTTTTGTTACATGGAGCTTTTCTCGTGTTTCTGTGCTGACTTGGTATTCCTCTAGAGTTGGGACAGTGTTCCCGGGTTATCTCCGGAGTTGATTAAGGAAAGACAAACCACTTGAAGCGGTGAAATAGGGCTTTCTCTAGGGTCTCCACAGGAGATTCTGACATCCCTTCATCTTGTGAGATGAAAGACGAGCCTGCATTCAAGTCACTGCAGGGAAATCCGGCCTTATTTCCATTCAGGGCACATCTGTGTCCTTTCTTCTTGAGGCAGCAAACTCAGATTCCCCCTCACATACCCACTGCTGAGAGATGCCTCATCTAAAGTTGCTTGTGGAATGTCTTCCTTCCTCTTGACACGTTGCCTTGAAATCCGCTCTCATCTTGAGATGATTTGGGGTACACGGAGCTTTTCTCGAGTTGCGGTGCTGAACTTTGTGTTCTTCTAGACTTTGGTTGTTGTTTTCGGGGAATCTCTGGAGTTGTAAAGGTGCTTTAATGATTTTTCCATGAGTGTATAGAGCCTGCAGTACAAGAAACTGCTGTCGGGAATGAGAGAGTTCAGCAAATCAAACAAATTCCAGCGTTTACCAAGGGAACAAGGGGTAATATTAGTCACGAAATCAGGAGACAATCCATATCTCAAGAAAGGGGAAGGGGACTAAGCAGTTTTGTCTTATTGAGTTGCTCTGCTGAACTTGGTGTTCCTCTGGACTTTGGATGGTGATTTCGGGGATCGTCTGGTGTTGTTTAAAAGAAGACAAGCCACTTCTTGTGTTTCGTGGGGAATTCGGGATGGCTCTAGTGCACATGCCAGGGAATCAAGCCTCATTTCGAGTTGATTTGGGGTTCTCGGTGCTCTTTAGCGTTGCTGCGGTAACATCAGGGTCCTTCTAGACTTGTGACAGTGTTCTTGGGGACTCTCTCGAGTTCCTTCAAGGAAGTCAATGCTCGTTTCACGTTTGATGGGGAACACGGAATTGCTCTGCACGCAATGCAGGGGATCGGGCCTCATCTCGCGGTGAGGGGTATGTCTCATGGAGTTTCTGTTGTTGCGGTGGGAACCTGGTGTATATTCTCGAGTTATGACGGGGATGGCCCTTCAAAACTCGTGTTTGTTCAGTGACGTCAGAACTCCTGTCTAGTTGTGAGGGACAACTCAGGGTACTCCTCGATGCTTGGAAGGGCAATAGGGATGCCTATCAATGTGAGGCAGGAAACCCAGGTTCCCTTACCAGTTGCCAAAGTTATATTGGTATTCCTTTCAATTTTCAAGAGGAGTCAGTCATCGTCTCCTTTGGAAGCATTGAATTTCGCGATTCTCGAGTTGTCAAAGAGATGTGAGGCCTCCTGTCGTAGTGAGTCGGGGAACTAGGGTTTTTTCTAAGGTCTCCACAGGGGATTCAGACATCCCTTCATCTTGTGAGATAAAAGACGAGCCTGCATTCAAGTCACTGAAGGGAAATCCGGCCTTATTTCGAGTCAGGGGATCTCGGTGTCCATTCTTCTTGAGGCTGCAAACTCAGGGTCTCTGTTTCATACTTATAGCTTAGAAACTCCTCGTCTTGAGGTGCTCTAGAAAGTTGGCATTTATGTGAGACGAACCCATGGAATCATATCTACTCTTGAGATGATTTGTGGTATATGGAGCTTTCCTTGAGTTGCTGTGCTGAACTTGGTTTTCCTCTAGAGTTGGACTGTGTTCCAGGGTTATCTCCAGAGTTGATTAAGGAAAGACAAGCCACTTGTTGTGTTTGATGTTGACGGCGGAATGGCTCTGGATCTAATGCAGGGATTCAGGCCTCATCTGGAGATGATTTGAGGGTACACGGAGTGCTTTCATGCTGCTGTTGTGACTTCTGGGTCCCTCTATACTTGTGTCAGTGTTCTTGGGGACTCTCTGGAGTTCCATCCAGGAAGTCAAGGCTCCTTTCTTTTTGACGAGAAACACGAAATTACTCTACAAGCTATGAATGGGACTCGAGTCTCTTCTCACAGTGTGGGGAAGTTTCATGTTTTTTCTCGAGTTGCAGCAGGAACCTTGGGAATATTCTCGAGTTAAGATGGGGATGGCCCTACAAAACTCGGGTTTGTTCAGCGACGTCAGGACTCCTGTCTAGTTGCTTGAGACACCTCGGTATTCTCCTCGATGCTTGGCAGGGCATTAGGGACGCCTCTCGAGGTGAGGCGTGAGACCCAGTTTCCCATTCCAGTTGCCACAGGGATATTGGAATTCCTGTCAATTTTCAATCGGACTCAGGCATCGTCTCCTTTTGAAACAGTGAACTCATCGAACTCGGGGATCCTTTCACGTTGTCAAAGGCACGTGCGGCATCCCGTCAAGATGAGGCAGCAAACTAGGGCTTTCTCTAGGGTCTCCACAAGGGATTCATACATCCCTTCATCTTGTTAGATGAAAGACGAGCCTTCTTTCAAGTCACTGCAGGGACATCCGGCCATATTTCTAGTCAGGGCATCTAGGTGTCCATTCCACTTTGGGCAGCAACCTCAGGGTCCCTCTCACATTGCTATAGCTAAAAGAAGCCTCCTCTTGAGGTGCTTGTGGAAATTTAGCATTTCTCTTGTGTCGAAGCCAGGGAATCAGCTCTCATGTCGAGACGATTTGTGGTATACGGAGCTTGTCTCGAGTTGCTGTGGTGAACTTGGTGTTCCTTTGGACTTGGGACGGTGTTCTCGGGGAATCTCTGGTGTTGCCTAAAGAACTCAAGCCACATATCGTATTTGGTGGGGAACACGGAATGGCACTGGAGACAGTGATTGGAATCTGGCCTCATCTCAAGTTTATTTGGGGTACACAGAGCTATTTCGTGTTACTGTGTTGAACTCTTTGTCCCCCCATACATGTGACATGGTCCTTGGGGACTCTCTGGAGTTCCATCAAAGTAGTCAAGGCTTCTTTCGTGTTTAATGGGAAAAAAAAAGGATTGCTCTGCATGCAATGCAGGGGAATCGGGCATCATCTCACCCCGAGTGGGATGTCTCATTTGTTTTCTCGAGTTGAGGCAGGAACCTGGAGTATATTCTCTAGTTACTAAGGGGTAGCTCTTCAAAATTCGTGCTAGTTAAGCGACATCAGGACTCCTGTCTAGTTGTGAGGGACACCTGGTGATTTTCCTCGAAGCTTGGCAGGGCAATAGTGAGGCCTCTCGAGGTGAGGCAGGGGACGTAGTGTCCCTTTCCAGTTGCAACAGGGATACTGGGATTCCTGTCAATTTTCAAGAGGAGTCAGTCATCATGTCCTTTTGAAGAATTGAACTCCGTGTTCCTCTCGAGTTGTCAAAGGGATGTGAGGCCTCCTGTCCCGATGAGGCGGGGAATTAGTGCTTTCTCTATGGTCTCCGCAGGGGAATCAGTCATTCCTTCATCTTGTGAGATGAAAGAAGAGACAGCATTCAAGACACTGCAGGGTAATCTGGCCTTATTTCAAGTCAGGGCATCTCGGTGTCCATTCTACTTGAGGCAGCAAACTCAGCGTTCCTCTCACATACCTATAGCTGAGCCTAGACTCCTCGTGAGGTGCTTGTGAAACGTTGGCATTCCTCTTGAGTCGAAGCCAGGGAATCAGCTATCATCTGGAGATGATTTTTTGTACATGGAGCTTTTCTCGAGTTGCTGTGCTGAAGTTGGTGTTCCTCTAGTCTTGAGACGTTGTTCTCAGGGAAAGTCTGGAGTTGCCCAAAGGAGGTCAAGCCACTTGTTGTGTATGATGGGGGATGCAGGTTAGCTCTGAAGCCACGTCAGGGGAATTGGGCCTTATCTTGAATTGATTTGGGGTCCACAGAGCCCTTTCATCTGCTGCATTGACTTCAGGGTCCCTCTAAACTTGTGACAGTGTTCTTGGGGACTCTCTGAAGTTCCAATAAGGAAGTCAAGGCTCCTTTCGTGTTTTATAGGGAACACAGCATTTCTGTGCATGCAATGCAGGTGAATTGGGCCTCATCTCGTGGAGAGGGGGCAGTCTCATGGTTTTTCTCGAGTTGCGGCAGGCACCTTGGGTATATTCTCGAGTTACGACTGGGATGGCCCTTCAAAACTCATGTTTTTTCAGCGACGTCAGGACTCCAGTCTAGTTGTGAGGGACAACTCGGGATATTCCTTCAGGCTTGGCAGGGCCATAGGGACTCCTCTCGAGGTCAGGCGGGAGAACTAGTGTCTCTTTCCAGTTGCCACAGGTATACTGGGATTCCTGTCAATTTTCAAATGAAGTCAGGTATCATCTCCTTTTGAAGCATTGAAATCATTGAACTCTGCCATCCTCTCGAGTTGTCAAAGGGATGTGAGGCCTCCTTTTGAAATGAGGCGGGGTACTAGGCCTTTCTCTAGGGTCTCCACAGGGGATTCAGACATCCCTTCATCTTGTGAGATGAAAGACGAGCCTGCCTTCAAGTCACTGCAGGGAAATCCGGCCTTATTTCGAGTCAGAGCATCTAGGTGTCCATTCCAGTTGAGGCAGCAATCTCAGGGTATCTCTAACATACCTATAGCTGAGAGAAGCCTTTTTGAGGTGTTTGTGAAAATTTGGCATTCCTCTTGAGTCGAAGCCAGTGAATCAGCTCTCATTTCGAGATGATTTGGGGTACACGGAGCATTTCTCATTTTGCTGTGCTGATGTTGGTGTTCCTCCAGGCTTGGGACGGTGTGTTCGGGAATCGCTGAAGTTGCCTAAAAGAAGTCGAGCCACTTGTCGTGTTTGATGTGAAATGCAGAATGGTTCTGGAGACAATGCCGGGGAGTCGGGCCTCATCTGGCATTGATTTGGGGTACACGGAGCTCTTTCGTGTTGCTGCATTGACCTCAGGGTCCCGCGAGACATGTGACAGTGTTCTTCCGGACTCTCTGGAGTTCCATCAAGAAAGTCAAGGATCCTTTCGTGCTCGATGGGGAACGCATAATTGCTCTGCATGCAATGCAGGGGAATCGAGCCTCATCTCATGGCAAGGGGAAGTTTCATGGTTTTTCTCGAGTTGCGGTGGGAACTTGGGGTATATTCTCGAGTTACGATGGGGATGGCCCTTCAAAACTCAATTTTGTTCAGCTACATCAGGACTCCTGTCTAGTTGTGAGGGACACAGTAGGATTCTCCTTGAGGCTTGGATGGGCAATAGGGATGCCTCTCGAGGTGAGGCAGGAGAAGCAGAGTCCTATTCCAGGTGACACAGTGATACTGGGATACCTGTCATTTTTCTAGAGGAGTCAGGCATCCTCTCCTTTTGAAGCATTGAACTCCACGTTCCTTTTGCATTGTCAAAGGAATGTGAGGCATCCTGTCGAGATGAGGCGGGGAACTAGGGCTTTCTCTAGGGCCTACACAGGGGATTCAGACATCCCTTCATCTTGTGAGATGAATGACGAGCCTGCATTCAAATCACTGCAGCAAAACCCGGCCTTATTTCGAGTCAGGGCATCTCAATGTCCATTCCACTTGGGGCAGCAATCTCAGGGTCCCTCTCACATTCCTATAGCTGAGAGAAGCCTCCTCTTGAGGTGCTTGTGGAAAGTTAGCATTCCTCTTGATTTGAAGCCAGGGAATCAGCTGTCATCTCGAGATGATTTGTGGTACATGGAGCTTTCCTCGTGTTGCTGTGCTGAACTTGGTGTTCCTTTAGGCTTGGGACGGTGTTCTTGGGGAATCTCTGGAGTTGCCTAAAGGAAGTCAAGCCACTTTTCTTATTTGATGGGGAACACGGGATGACTCTGGAGCCAAGGCAGGGAATCGGGCCTCATCTCGAGTTGATTTGGGGTACACGCTTCGATTTTGCGTTGCTGTGGTGACTTCACCATCCCTCTAGACTTGTGACATTGTTCTTGGGGAATTGCTGGAGTTCCATCAAGCATGTCAAGTCTCCTCACGTGTTTGTTGGGGAACACGGAATTGCTTTGCATGCAATGCAGGGGAACCGGGATTCATCTCGTGGCGAGAAGGAAGACGCATGGTTTTTCTCGAGTTGCGGCGGGAACCTGGGGTATATTCTCGAGTTACGGTGGGGATGGCCCTTAAAAATTCATGTTTATTCAGTGACTATGTCATATCCATACTGCGTGGATGACAACATAGCTCTCTATCTAACTTGAAACCCATTCTCTCTGCCATCACATACACTCTATATGTCATCACACCCACTCTGTCAAAGGCATCACACCAACTATGTAAGACATCACAAGTAGCATATGTATGCCATCCTATGCACTATACAGGACATCATATCCACACTTTATGACAACAATCCTTAGTATTTATGACATCATATGCACTGTTTTCAAGACATCACATGCACTATATATGACATGTCATCTACTGTGTGATATCACATTCATTATATATGTGACTTCTCACAATGACTGTTTCTATAATATCACACACACTATGGTTATGACATATCTACTTTATATGGCATCACACAGAGTGTTATGACAACACAACCATTGCGTGCTTCACAGCCACTGTGTCTGATATCACACCCACTGTATTTGTGTCATCACACCCAATGTATCAATTTTATCAAACCCAGTGTTTGTATGACATCACCTCCACAATTTGTCTGAAATCATATGTAATACATATGACATCACAATCACTCTTTATGACATCACACCACTTTATGTATGACTTCAAGTCCAGCATATATGACATCATATCCACTATATCTGACCTCACGTGCACTGTATCTGTGTCATCACACCCGCTCTATCGAATATCACAGCCAATATATGTATGAAAGCACATCCACTATATCTGTGACATCATATCCACTATATTTATGACATCATACCCAGTATATATGACATCACAACACTGTGTGTTGATGATACCACACTCAGCATATGTATGACAATATTTGCACTACAGATGACATCACATCCATGCTATCTAAGCAAACCACAGTATTTTTTATGTCACATCCACTTCAGGCATGACATCACAACCACTCTGTCAGACATCGCATCCACTGTATCTTTGTCATCACAACCTCTCCAGGGATATCACAGCCACTTTTGTATGACATCATACCCACTATATGGGTGATATCATACGCACTATATATAACATCACATCCACTGCTTATATCATCAAAATACTGGACTTATGACAGCATAACCTCTATATATGAAACCACATCCAGTATGCAGGGAAACATGTACACTACACATGTGACATCACAACCACTAATGTGTGTCATTACACCCACTGTATTTACAACATCACACCCACTCTCTGTATGACATCACACCCAGCATATGTATAACATCTTTTGCACCATAGAAGACATCACACCCTCACTTTATGACATCACACCAACATTTTTAAGACATCACACCCAGTATATTTGACATTATATCCATGGTATCTCTGTCATCACATCCACTGTATTGATGATATCATACCATCTGTATTTATGAAATCTCATCGACCATATATGACGACATCATATCCATTGTATAAAGCATCATATTCACTCTATTTGTAGCATTGCAGAAACTGTATCTGTGTCTCACACACACACTTTCCATCATACCACAACCTTGGTATGTATGACATCACACCAACTATATGTTTAACATCACATACACTATATAAGGCATCACATCCACATTTTATGAGATCACACCACATTACTTATGACAGCAAATGCACTGTACTCATGATATCACTCCCACTATCTGATATTGCATCCACTGTATCTGTGTCATCACAACCACTCTATTGATGATCTCTGAACAACTGTATATATGACATCACACCCATTTTATGTATGACATCTTATGCACTACACATAATATCACATCCACTCTTTATGATTTCACACCATTGTAGTCATCACATTACATCCACTGAATTCATGATATCACACACACTATATATGCCCTCACACATAAGACAACACGATGTTATATCTGCCATCTCACACACTATATCTGACACTGCATCCACTGTATCTGTGTCATCAAACCCAGTGTATCAATTACACCACATCCACTCTCTGGATCACTTCACACACACTATATATATGACATCATATTCAGTATACATGACATGGCATGAACTCTGACATCAGACCCCTATATGTATGACATCACATCCGGTATATTTATGACATCATATCCAATATATATGATATCACACACACTGCTTTCATGACAACACAACGGCCATTCCTGACATCACACCCACCATATTTGACATCACACTCACTGTATCAGTGTCGTCACACCCGCTGTATCGATAGAATCACAACAATTATGGAAGTCATCACACTTGGCATACGTATAACATCATACACATTCTAAAAGAAAACACATTCACAATTTATGACATCAATGCTCAGTATTTATGACATCACAACCACTGCATTCATGACATCAGATCTCCTATATATGACATTACACCCACGGTGCATGACATCTCATCCCCTACACCTATGATATCACACCCAGTCTATGTGTGTCATCACACCCAATGTATCTACGTTATCAAAACCAGTGTACGTATGACATCACAGCCACTATATGTGTGACATCATATGCACTGCATATGACATCACATCCACTCTTTATGATATCAAAACACTTTATTTATGACATCACACCACTTTATTTATGACATCATGTCCACTCTATCTGACATCACATCCACTATATCTGACCTCACGTCCACTGTATACGTGTCATCACACTCACCCTATCGATGTTATCACAGCCAATATATGTATGATATCACATCCAGTATACGTGTGACATCATATCCACTATATTTATGCCATGATACACACTATGTATGACATCACAACACTGTGTGTTGATGCCACCACACTAGGCATATGTGTGACATCATTTGCACTACAGAAGACGTCACATATACTCTATTACAGCAAACCACAGTATTTTTGACATCACATCCACTTCAGGCATGACATCACACCCACTGTATCTTTCTCATGACAATTTCTTCACTGATATCACACCCAATTTTGTATGACATCAAACCAACAATATGCATGACATCATATGCACTATATATAACTTCATATCCACACCTTAAGTCTTCAGACTACTGTACTTATGACATCACAACCTCTATATATGAAACTACATCCAGTATATAGGGAACATATACACTACACATGTGACATCACAACCACTAATCTTTGTCATCACAACGACTGTATTGACAACATCACACCCACTCATTGTATTACATCACACTCGCCATATATATGGCAACTTGGCACTATACACAACATCACATTTTCACTTTATGACATTAAAACCACCAGTTTATGACATCACAAGACTGTATTCATGATATCACATCCACTCTATTCATGAAATCATATGCACTGTATATGACATCACATACACTATACTTGTGACATCACAGCCACTCTATCTATAACAACACACCTACTATATTTATGACATCATACTCAGTATATATGACATTTCACATGGTGTATGAATGACAACACAACCACTGTATCCAACGTCACACCTACTGTATCTGTGTAATCACACCAAATTGATTGATCGTATGAAACCTTATGTATGTATGAAATCACACCCACAGCATGTAGGACAAAATAGGCACTGTATATGACATTGCATGCACTCTTGATGACATCATATCATTGTTTGTAAGTCATGGCAACCACTATGTTTATGACATCATATCCACTATATATGATCTCACCCACACTGTGTAGATGATAACACAAGTTCTATATCTGACTTGAAACCCATTCCCTCTGCCACCATATCCACTGTTTATGTCATCACACCCACTCTGTCGAAGACATCACACCAACTATGTAAGACATCACAGGTGGCATATGTATGCCATCCTATGCACTATACATGACATCATATCCACACTTTATGACAACAATCCTTAGTATTTATGACATCACATGCACTCTTCTCATGACATCACACGCACTACATATGACATGTCATCTACTATGTGTGATAGCACATTCACTCTATTTGTGATTTCTCACAATGACTATTTCGATGACATCACACACACTACATTTATGACATATCTACTTTATATGGCATCAAACACAGTGTTATGACAATACAGCCATTGTGTGCTTCACAGCCACTATGTCTGATATCACACCCACTGTATCTGTGTCATCACACCGAATGTATCAATTTCATCAAACCCAGTGTATGTATGACATCATCTCCACTAAATATATGAAATCATATGTAATACATATGACATCACATCCACTCTTTATGACATCACACCAATTTATGACATCACGTCCACTATATATGACATCACTCCACTATATCTGACCTCACGTCCACTGTATCTGTGTCATCACACCCACCCAGTAGATGGTATCTCATCCAATATATATGTGATATCACATCCAGTATACGTGTGACTTCCTATCCACTATATTTGTGACATGATACCCACTATGTATGACATCACAACCCTTGGTGTTGATGACACCACACTCGGCATATTTATGACATCATTTGCACTATAGGTGACATCACATCCGCTCTATCACAGCAAACCACATATTTTATGATGTCACATCCACTTCAATCATGACATCATACTCACTCTATCAGACATCGCACCAAGTGTATCTTTGTCATCACAATCTCTCCGCTGATATCACATCCACTTTTGTATAACATCACACCCGCTATATGTGTGACATCATATGCACTATAATAACATCACATCCACTGCTTTTGTCATCACACTACTGTACTTTGGACACCACAACCTCTATTTATGAAACCACATCCAGTATGCAGGGCAACATATACACTATACATGTGACATCAGAGCCAGTAATCTGTGTCACCACACCCACTGTATTGACAACGTCACACCCAGTCTTTGTATGACTTCACACTCGGCATATGTATAGCATCTATTGCACTATAGAAGAAATCACATCCTCACATTATGACATCAAACCACCATTTTTAAGACATCACCCACAGTATATTTTACATCATATCCACGGTATCTGTGTCATCACATCCACTGTATTGATATCACAAAAACTGTTTTTATGAGATCTCATCTGCTATATATGATGACATATTATTCATTGTATACAACATCATATTCACTATATTTGTTACATCAAAGCCTCTGAATCTGTGTCTCACACCCAATCTTTCCATGATATCACACCCTTTGTATGTATGACATCACAACCCTGTTTGCATAACATCATAAACACTTTATAAGGCATCACATCCACATTTCAGGACACGGCACCACATTATTTATGACATCACATGCATTGTACTCATGACATCACTCTGACTTTATCTGACATTGCATCCACTCTCTCTGTGTCATCACAACCACTCCATTGATGATGTCAGACCAACTGTATGCATGATATCACACTCACTTTATGTATGACATTTTATGCACTATACATAACGTCGCATCCACTCTTCCTGATTTCACACCATTTTAGTCATCATATTACATCCATTGCATTCATGACATCACAGACACTATATATGAGATCACACACATGACAACACAAATGTTATATCTGCCATCTCACCCACTGTATCTGAGACTTCATCCAGAGTATCTGTGTCATCAGACCCAGTGTATTAATTATACCACACCCACTGTCTGGATGATATCACTCACACTATATGTATGAAATCATATTCAGTGTGAAAGACATAACATAAGCTCTTTATGACATCACACCCCTATATGTATGACATCACAACCAGTATATTTATGACATCATATCCAATATATATGATATCACACACACTGCTTTCATGACAACACAACGTCTATACCTGACACCTCACCCACTATATTTGACATCACAGCCACTATATCTCTGTCATCACACAGATGACCCACACATGTGTATCGATGTACCTTTGTATCGATGACATCACAACAAGCATGGAAGTCATCACAATTGTTACACATGTGACATCATACACACTGTACATGACATCACATTCACACTTTATGACATCAGTGATCAATATTTATGACATCACAACCACTGCATTCATGACATCAGATCACCTCTATATGACATCACATCCAACGTTTATGACATCTCATCCCATATACCTGTGACATCACAGCCACTTTATCTGTAACATCACACCCACTGTATTTGTGAATTCATATCCACTATACTTGATATCAAACACACTGTGTTAAGACGATACAATCACTATATCTGACATCATAACATCCATATCTTTATCTGTGTGATCGCACCCACTGTATAGATGATAAAACACACACTGAATGTAGGACATCACACATTTCATATGTATGGCACAATATGCACTATATACGACATCACACCCATGGTGTGTGACATCAAATCACTCTATCCATGACATCAAAGCTAATTTATCTCACCTCACACCCATTATATCTGACAGCACATTCACTGTATCTGTGTCATCACACCCAGATTATCAATCATAAAATCCCTATGGTATGTACGATATCACAGCCACAATATATATGACATCATATGAACTATATATGACATCACATCCACTCTGTACATATCCCAAAACTCTATGACATCACACCCTCTGTATTCATGTCATCACACACAGTATATCTGACAACGCTTCCACTGTACCTGCATCACTACTTAGTGTATTGATAATAACACCTGCAATATGTGTGATATCAAACCCACTATATGTATGACATCATATGAATTCTATGTGACATCACACCCACTCTTTATGACATCACAAGACTGTATTCACGACATCACATCAACTGTATTCATGACATCTCACCCACTGTATATGACATCACATACACTATACTTGTGACATCACAGCCAATGTAACTATGACAAGACACCTACTATGTTTTAGACATCATACTCAGTATATCTGACATCTCACATGGTGTATGAATGACAACACTACCACTGTATCTGATGTCACTGCACCCACTATGTTTATGACATCATATACAATCTATATGATATCACACACACTGTATGTATGACTACACTAGCTCTATATCTGACTTGAAACACATTCTATCTGCCATCACATTCATCATGTAAGTCATCACAACCGCTCTGTGAAAAACAACACAACTACTATGTGAGACATCACAGGTGGCATATGTTTGCCATCCTATGCAGTATACAGGACATCATATCCACACTTTATGACAACAATCCTTAGTATTTATGACGTCACATGCACTCTATTCATGACATCACAGGCACTATATACGATATACCATGTCATCTACTGTGTATGATATCACATTCACTATATATGTGACATCATACAATGACCCTATCTATGACATGACACAGACTATGTTTATGACATATCCATTTTACATGGCATCACACGCAGTGTTATAACAACACAACCATTGTGTAACTTCACATCCACTATGTCTGACATCACACCAAATATATCTGTGTCAACATACGAAATATACCAATTTTATCTAACCGAGTGTATGTATGACATCACAGCCACTATATGTATGACATCATATGTACTACATATGACATCACATCCACTCTTTATGACCTCCCACCACTTTATTTATGACATCAAGTCCACTATAACTGGCATCACACCCAGTATATCTGACCTCACGTCCACTGTATCTGTGTTATCACACCCACAGTACAAATGGCATCACAGCCACTCTATGTATGATATCACATCCAGTAAACATGTGACATCCTATCCACTCTATTTATGATATCATATCCACTATGTATGTCATCACAACACTGTTTGTTGTTGATACATCACTCGGCATATGTATGACATCGTTTGCACTTCAGATGACATCACATCCACTCTATTACACCAAATCACAGTATCTATGATGCCACATCCTCGTCAGGCATGACATCACACCCACTGTACGAAACATCACACCCACTGTATCTTTGCCATCACAAGCTCTCCACTGATATCACACCGACTCTTTGCATGACATCACACTCGGCATATGTATGGCAACGTTTGCACCGTACAAGACATCACATCCTCAGTTTATGACATCAAACCACCGTTTCTAGGACATCACAACCACTCTATTTTACATCGTATCCACTGTATCTGTGTCATCACATCCACTGTATTGATGACATCACACCAAATGAATTGATGAGATCTCATGCGCAATGTAAGGCGACATCATATCCATTGTATACGACTTCACCTTCACCATATTTTTAACTTCACAACCACTGTATTTGTGTCATCAGATCCACTCTTTCGATGATATCACACCCTTTGTATGTATGACATCACACCCACTCTATGTATAGCATCATATACACTCGATATGGCATCACATCCACATTTTATGACATCAATTTTTATGCCATCACACAATTTTTATGCCATAATATGAACTGTACCCATGACATCACTCCCACTATATCTGACATTGCATCCACTCTATTGATGACCTCTGACCAACATTTTGCATGACATGACACCCATTTTATGTATGACATCTTTTTCACTATACATATCATCACATCCACTCTTTATGAACTCACACCATTGTAGTCAGCACATTACATCCACTGCCTTCATGACATCACACACACTATATATGACACCACACACATGAGAACACAAACGTTTTATCGGCCATCTCACCCACTATATCTGAAACTACATTCACTATATCTGTGTCATCAAACCCAGTGTATCAATTATACCACACACACTCTGTGTATGACATCACAAACACTCTATGTAGGACATCATATTCAGTATGCATGACACCACATGTACTCTTTATGATATCAGACAACTAAATGTATGACATCACACCCAGTATATTAATGACATCATATCCATTATGAATGACATCACCCACACTGCTTTCATGACAACACATCGACTATACCTGACATCTCACCCACTATGTTTGACATCACAACCACTGTATCTGTGTCATCACACCCGCTGTATTGATGACATCACAACAGGTACGGTAATCATCACACCTGTCATACGTATGACACCATACACACTTTACAGGACATCACATTCACACTTTATAACATCAATCCTTAGCATTTATGACATCACAACCACTGCATTCATGACATCAGATCTCATATATGTTACATCATATCCACGGTTTATGACATCTCATACCCTATACCTCTGAAATCACAGCCACTTTATCTGTAACATCACATCCACTGGGTTTGTGAATTCATATCCAATATATTTGACATCAAACACACTGTGTTGAGATGTGACAAACACTATATCTGACATCACACCGTCCATATCTGGATCTGTGTGATCACACCTTCTTTATTGGTGATATAACACAAGCTGTATGCATGATTCACACATACTATATGCATGGCACACTATGCACTTTATACGACATCACAAGCACACTTTATGACATCACAACACTCTATTCATGACATCAAAGCTACTCTATCTCATCTCACCCCCATTATATCTGTCGAAACCTCCACTGTATGTGTGTCATCACACTGAGATTATCGATGATATAACCCCCATTGTATGTATGATGTCACAGCCACAATATGTATGACATTATATGAACTACATATGGCATCACATCCACTCTGTATGATATCACACCACGCTATGACATCACACCCTCTGTATTCATGTCATCACACACAGTATATTTGACAACGCTCACTTGATGACATCATACCATTGTTTGTCTTGGCACCCCCACTCTTTATGTATGTTTATGACATCACATCCACGACTATATGATCTCAACCACACTGTGTGTATGACTTCACTAGCTCTATATCTGTCTTGAAACCCCTTTCACCTGTCATCACATCCACTGTATATGTCATCACACAACTTTCTCGACAGTATCACACCAACTATGTAAGAGATCACAGGTGGCATATAAATGCCATAATATTCACTACACATGATATCATATCCATACTTTATGACAACAATCCTTAGAATTTTTGACATCACATGCACTCTATTCATGACATCACACACACTATATACGCTATGACATGTCATCTACTTTGTATGATATCACATTCACTATATATGTGACATCACACAATGACTCTGACTATGACATCACACACTCTATGTTTATGATATATCCACTTTATATGGCTTCACACGCAGTGTTATAACAACACAAGCATTGTGTAACTTCACAGCCACTATGTCTGACATCACACGCATTGTATCTGTGTCAACACAAGTAATGTACCAATTTTATCCAACCCAGTGTATCTATGACATCACAGCCACTATATGTATGACATCATATATACTACATATGACATCACATCCACTCTTTATGAATTCACACCACTTTATTTATGACATCAAGTACACTATACATGACATCCCATCCACTATATCTCACCTCACGTCCACTGTATCTGTGTTATCACCCCCACTCTACCAATGATATCACAGCCACTCTATGTATCATATCACAGCCAGTATACGTGTGTCATCCTATCCACACATTTTATGACATCATATTCACAATGTATGACATCACAACACTGTGTGTTTTTGACACCACACTCGGCATATATATGACATCATTTGCACTTCAGATGACATCGTATCCACTCTATCACACCAAACCACAGAATTTATGTTGCCACATCCACTTCAGGCATGACATCACACCCACTGTCCCAGACATTGCCCCCACTCTTTCTTGCCGTCACAACTTCTAGACTGATACCACACACACTCTCTGTAAGACATCACACTCACTCTATGTCGGACATCATATACAATATGCATGACATCACCTGAACTCTATACGACATCAGACAACTAAATGTATGACATCACACCCAGTACATTAATGACATCATACCCAATATATATAATATCACCCATACTGTTTTCATGACATCACACCGACTATACCTGACATCTCACCCACTATATTTGACATCACAGCCACTGTATCTGTGTCATCACAAATTCTGTATCAATGACATCACAACAAGTATTGAAATACCACCCTTGGCATACATATGACATAATACACACTCTACATGACATCACATTCACACTTTATGACAGCAATCCTCATCATTTACGACATCACAGCCACTGCATTCATGACATAAGGTCTCCTATATGTGACATCATATCCACGGTTTATGACGTCCCATCCCCTATACCTCTGACATCACAGACACTTTATGTGGAACGTCATACCCAGTGCATTTGTGAATCCATATCCAATATACTTGACATCATACACACTGTGTTGAGACGATACAAACAGTATATCTGACATTACACCTCCAAATCGGGATTTGTGTGATCACACCATCTTTATCAGTGATATAACACAAACTGTATGTATTACGTCACACCTATTATAGGCATGGCACTTTATGCACTATATATGATATCACACCCAGGCTTTGCGACATCACAACATTCTGTTCATGACATCATAGCTGCTCTGACTCACAACACAGCCATTATATCTGACAGCACATCCACAGTATGTCTGTCATTACACCGAGATTATCGATGATATAAGCCACATTGTCTGTATGATATCACAGCCACAATATGTATGAAATCATATGAACAACATATGACATCACATTTACTCTGTATGACGTCACACAGCTCTATAACATCACACACTCGGTATTCATGTCATCACACACAGTGTATCTGACATCGGATCCATTGTAGCTGCTCCATTATTTACAGTGTATTGATAATACCACACCTGTAATATGTGTGATATCAAACCCACTATATGTATGACTTCATATGAATTCTATGTAACATCACACTCTTTCTTTATGACATCACAAGACTGTACTCATGACATCCCATCCCCTCTATTCATAACATCACATCCACTGTTTATGACATCCCATCCACTGTACTTGTGACATCAAAACCACTGTAACTGAGAAAGGAGACCTACTATGTTTTTGACATCTTCCTCAGTATATGTGACATCTCACATGGTGTATGAATGACAACACAATCACTGTATCCGACACACACCCACTATATCGGTGTAATCACACTCACTTCAATGATTATATTACGCCTTATGTATGCGTGCAATCACACCCACTGCATGTATGACACTACAGGCATTTTAAATGACATCAAATCCACTCTTCATGTCATCATACCATTGTTTGCCTGTCATGGAACCTACTATGTTTATGACATCATATCCACTATATAAGATCTCACCCACACTGTGTATGACTACATATACTCTATATCTGTCTTAAAACCCGTTATAACTGCAATCACATCCACTGTATATGTCATCAAACACACTTTGTGGAAGACATCACACGAACTATCTAAGAGTTCACAGGTGGCATATGTATGCCATCATATGCAATACACATGACATCATATCCACAAATTATGACAACAATCCTTAGTATTTATGACACCACATGCACTCTATTGAAGACATCACATGAACTATATACGATATGGCAGGTCAACGACTGTGTACGATATCACTTTCACTATGTATGTGACATCACACAATGACTCTATCTACGACATTGAACACTCTATGTTTATGATATATTTACTTCATATGGCATCACACGCACTCTTATAAAAACACAACCATTGTGTAACTTCAGAGCCACTATGTCTGACATCACACGCATGGTATCTGTGTCAACACATGCAATGTACCAATTTTATCCAACCCAGTGTATCTATGACATCACCGTCACTATCTGTATGACATCATATGTACTACATATGACATCACATTCACTCTTTATGACGTCACCCCACTTTATTTATGACATGAAGTCCAATAAATCTCACATCACATCCACTATATCTCACCTCACGTCCACTGTATCTGTGTTATCACCCCCACTCTACCAATGATATCACAGCCACTCTATGTATCCTATCACAGCCAGTATACGTGTGTCATTCTATCCACACTTTTTATGACATCATATCCACAATGTATGACATCACAAAACTGTATGTTGTTGACACCACACTCGGCATATATATGACATCATTTTCACTTCAGATGACATCGTATCCACTCTATCACACCAAACCACAGAATTTATGTTGCCACATCCACTTCAGGCATGACATCACACCCACTGTCCCAGACATGGCCCCCACTCTTTCTTGCCGTCACAACCTCTCCACTGATATCACACACACTCTTTGCATGACATCACACTCGGTATATGTATGTGAACATTTGCACCGTACAAGACATCCAGTCCTCAGTTTATGACATCATACCATCGTTTCTAGGATATCACACCCACTCTATTTAACAACGTGTCCACGGTATCTGGGTCATGACATCCACTGTATTGAGGATACCACACCAACTGCATTTATGAAATCTCATGTGCTATGCAAGAAGACATCATAACCGTTGTATACGACATCACATTCACGATATTTTTAACATTACAGCCAGTGTATCTGTGTGGTCACACCCACTCTTTCGACGATATCACACCCTTTGTGTGTATGACCTCACCCACTACATGTATACCATCATAAAAACTCTATACGTCATTGCATCCACATTTTATGTCTTCACAGATTATTCATGACATCACATGCACTGCACTCATGACATCACTCCCACTATATCTGACATTGAATCCACCCTATTGATGACCTCTGACCAAATGTTTGCATGATACCAAACCCACTTTATATATGACATCTTATGCATTATACATATCGTCACATCCACTCTCTATGAACTCAAACAATTGTAATCATCACATTACATCCACTGCATTCAGGAACTCACACACACTATATGACCACACACACAAGAGAATACAGACTTTATATCTGCCGTCTCATCCGCTGTATCTGACACTACTTCCTCGGTATCTCTGTCATCAATCCAGTGTATCAATCATACCACACACACTGTCTGTAAGACATCACACTCACTCTATTTAGGATATCATATACAATATGCATGACATCACCTGAACTCTATACGACATCAGACAACTAAATGTATGACCTCACACACAGTATATTAATGAGATCATACCCAATGTATATAATATCACACATACTGGTTTCATGACATCACACCGACTATACGTGACATCTCACCCACTATATTTGACATCATAGCCACTGTATCTGTGTCGTCACACACTCTGTATCAATGACATCACAACAAGTATGGAAATATCACACTTGGCATACATATGACATAATACACACTCTACATGACATCACATTCACACTTTATGACAGCAATCCTCATGATTTACGACATCACAGCCACTGCGTTCATGACATCAGATCCCCTATATGTGACATCATATCCACAGTTTATGACGTTCCATCCCCTATAACTCTGACATCACAGCCACTTTATGTGGAACGTCACACACAGTGCATTTGTGAACCCATATCCAATATACTTGACATCAAACACACTGTGTTGAGACGATACAAACAGTATATCTACATCACACCTCCGAAGCGGGATTTGTGTGATCACACCCTCTTTGTCAGTGATATAAGAAAAACTGTATGTATTACATCACACCTACTACAGGCATGGCACATTATGCACTATATAAGACATCCCACCAAGGCTTTACGACATCACAACACTCTGTTCATGACATCATATCTACTCTGCCTCACATCACAGCCATTATAACTGACAGCACATCCACAGTATGTCTGTCATCACACCGAGATTATCGATGATATAAGCCACATTTTCTGTATGATAACACAGCCACAGTATGTATGAACTCTTATAAACTACGTATGACATCACATTCAATGTGCATGACGTCACACCGCTCTATGACATCACACACTCTGTATTCATGTCATTACACACAGTGTATCTGACATCGCATCCAGTGTAGCTGCCCCGTTATTTACAGTGTGTTGATAATACCACACCAGTAATATGTGTGATATCAAACCCACTATATGTATGACTTCATATGAATTCTATGTAACATCACACTCTTTCTTTATTACATCACAAGACTGTACTCATGATATCCCATCCACTCTATGCATAACATCACATCCACTGTTTATGACATCACATCCACTATACTTGTGACATCAAAACCACTGTAACTGAGAAAGGAGATCTAGTATGTTTTTGACATCATACTCAGTATACGTGACATCACACATGGTGTATGAATGACAACACAATCACTGTATCCGACATCACATCCAATATATCGGTGTAATCACACTCACTTCAATGACTACATTATGCCTTATGTAGGCGTGCAATCACACCCACTGCATGTATGACACTACAGGCATTTTAAATGACATCAAATCCACTCTTGATGTCAACATAACATTGTTTGCATGTCATGGAATCCACTATGTTTATGACATCATATCCACTGTATATGATCTCAACCACACTGTGTATGACTACATACGCTCTATATCTGTCTTGAAACCCGTTATAACTACCATCACATCCACTGTATATGTCATCAAACCCACTTTGTGGAAGACATCAGACCAACCATCTAAGAGTTCACAGGTGGCATATGTATGCCATCATATGCACTACACATGACATCATATCCACACTTTATGACAACAATCCTTAGTATTTATGACACCACATGCACTCTTTTGAAGACATCACATGAACTATATACGATATGACATGTCATCTACTCTGTATGATATCACTTTCACTATGTAGGTGACATCACACAATGACTCTATCTGCGACATCACACACTCTATGTTTATGACATATTTACTTCATATGGCATCACACGCACTCTTATAAAAACACAACCATTGTGTAACTTCACAGCCACTATGTCTGACATCACACACATTGTATCTGTGGCAACACATGCAATGTACCAATTTTATCCAACCCAGTGTATCTATGACATCACCGTCACTATCTGAATGACATCATATGTACTACATATGACATCACGTTCACTCTTTATGACCTCACTCCACTTTATTTATGACATGAAGTCCAATATATCACACATCACATCCACTATATCTCACCTCACGTCCACTGTATCTGTGTTATCACCCCC
Source organism: Odocoileus hemionus (assembly GCA_020976825.1). NCBI lineage: Eukaryota > Metazoa > Chordata > Mammalia > Artiodactyla > Cervidae > Odocoileus > Odocoileus hemionus. Next base: position 36,951 of record JAJLRB010000952.1, read on the forward strand.
ACTCTACCAATGATATCACAGCCACTCTTTGTATCATATCACAGCCAGTATACGTGTGTCATCCAATCCACACTTTTTATGACATCATATCCACAATGTATGACATCACAACACTGTGTGTTGTTGACACCACACTCGGCGTATATATGACATCATTTGCACTTCAGATGACATCGTATCCACTCTATCACACCAAACCTCAGAATTTATGTTGCCACATCCACTTTAGGCATGACATCACACCCACTGTCCCAGCCATGGCCCCCACTCTTTCTTGCTGTCACAACCTTTCCACAGATATCACACACACTCTTTGCATGACATCACACTCGGCATATGTATGTGAACATTTGCACCATACAAGACATACCGTCCTCAGTTTATGACATCAAACCATCTTTTCTAGGACATCAGTTCCACTCTATTTGACATCGTGTCCACAGTATCTGGGTCATGACATCCACTGTATTGAGGATACCACACCAACTGTATTTATGAAATCTTATGTGCTATGCAAGAAGACATCATAACCATTGTATACGACATCACATTCACGATATGTTTAACATTACAGCCACTGTATCTGTGTGGTCACACCGACACTTTCGACGATATCACACCCTTTGTGTGTATGACCTCACACCCACTACATGTATACCATCATATAAACTCTATACGGCATTGCATTCACATTATATCTTCACAGATTATTCATGACATCACATGCACTGCACTCATGACATCACTCTCACTATATCTGACATTGCATCCACACTATTGATGACCTCTGACCAAATGTTTGCATGATACCAAACCCACTTTATATATGACATCTTATGCATTATACATGTCGTCACATCCACTCTCTATGAACTCAAATAATTGTAGACATCACATTACATCCACTGCATTCATGAACTCACACACACTATATGACCACACACACAAGAGAATACAGACTTTATATCTACCATCTCACCCGCTGTATCTGACACTACTTACACGGTATCTCTGTCATCAATCTAGTGTATCAATTATACCACATACACTCTCTGTAAGACATCACACTCACTCTATGTAGGACATCATATAAAATATGCATGACATCACCTGAGCGCTATACGACATCAGACAACTAAATGTATGACGTCACACCCAGTATATTAATGACGTCATACCCAATATATATAATATCACCCATACTGGTTTCATGACATCACACCGACTATACCAGACATCTAACCCACTATATTTGACATCACAGCCACTGTATCTGTGTCGTCACACACTCTGTATCAATGACATCACAACAAGTATGGAAATATCACACTTGTCATACATATGACACAATACACACTCTACATGACATTACATTCACACTTTATGACAGCAATCCTCATCATTTACGACATCAAACCCACTGCATTCATGACATCAGGTCTCATATATGTGACATAATATCCACGGTTTATGACGTCCCATCCCCTATACCTCTGACATCACAGCCACTTTATGTGGAACGTCACACTCAGTGCATTTGTGAATCCATATCCAATATAATTGACATCAAACACACTGTGTTGAGGCGATACAAACAGTATATCTGACATCACACCTCCGAATCGGGATTTGTGTGATCACACCCACTTTATCAGTGATATAACACAAACTGTATGTATTACGTCACACCTACTCTAGGCATGGCACATAATGCACTAAATACGACATCACACCCAGGCTTTGGGACATCACAACACTCTATTCATGACATCATAGCTACTCTGCCTCACAACACAGCCATTATATCTGACAGCACATCCACACTATCTCTGTCATCACACAGAGATTATCGATGATATAAGCCACATTGTCTGTATGATATCACAGCCAAAATATGTATGAAATTATATGAACAACGTATGACATCACATTCACTCTGTATGACGTCACACAGCTCTATGACATCACACACTCTGCATTCTTGTCATCACACACAGTGTATCTGACATCGGATCCATTGTAGCTGCGTCATTATTTACAGTGTATTGATAATACCACACCTGTAATATGTGTGATATCAAACCCACTATATGTATGACTTCATATGAATTCTATGTAACATCACACTCTTTCTTTATGACATCACAAGACTGTACTCATGACATCCCATCCCCTCTATTCATAACATCACATCCACTGCTTATGATATCACATCCACTCTACTTGTGACATCAAAACCACTGTAACTGAGAAAGGAGACCTACTATGTTTCTGACATCATACTCAGTATATGTGACATCTCACATGGTGTATGAATGACAACACAATCACTGTATCCGACACACACCCACTATATCGGTGTAATCACACTCACTTCAATGATTATATTACGCCTTATGTATGCGTGCAATCACACCCACTGCATGTATGACACTACAGGCATTTTAAATGACATCAAATCCACTCTTGATGTCATCATACCATTGTTTGCCTGTCATGAAACCCACTAGGTTTATGAAATCTTATCCACTGTATATGATCTCACCCACACTGTGTATGACTACATATGCTCTATATCTGTCTTGAAACCCGTTATAACTGCCATCACATCCACTGTATATGTCATCAAAACCACTTTGTGGAAGACATCCCACCAACCATCTAAGAGTTCACAGGTGGCAAATGTATGCCATCATATGCACTACACATGACATCATATCCACACTTTATGACAACAGTCCTTAGTATTTACGACACCACATGCAGTCTATTGAAGACATCACATGAACTATATATGATATGACATGTAATCGACTTGTATGATATCACTTTGCTATGTATGTGACATCACACAATGACTCTATCTACGACATCACACACTCTATGTTTATGACATATTTACTTCATATGGCATCACACGCACTCTTATAAAAACACAACCATTGTGTAACTTCACAGCCACGTTGTCTGACATCACACGCATTGTATCTGTGTCAACACATGCAATTTACCAATTTATCCAACCAGTGTATCTATGACATCACAGCCACTATCTGTATGACATCATTTGTACTACATATGGCATCACATTCACTCTTTATGACCTCACCCCACTTTATTTATGACATGAAGTCCAATATATCTCACATCACATCCACTATATCTCACCTCACGTCCACTGTATCTGTGTTATCACCCCCACTCTACCAATGATATCACAGCCACTCTATGTATCCTATCACAGCCAGTATACGTGTGTCATCCTATCCACACTTTTTATGACATCATATGCACAATGTATGAGATAACAACACTGTGTGTTGTTGACACCACACTCGGCATATATATGACATCATTTGCACTTCAGATGACATCGTATCCACTCTATCACACCAAACCACACAATTTACGTTGCCACATCCACTTCAGGCATGACATCACACCCACTGTCCCAGACATTACCCACACTCTTTCTTGCCGTCACAACCTCTCTACTGATATCACACACACTCTTTGCATGACATCACACTCGGCATATGTATGTGAACATTTGCACCATACATGACATCCCATCCTCAGTTTATAACATCAAACCATCATTTCTAGGACATCAGTTCCACTCTATTTGACATCGTGTCCACGGTATCTGGGTCATGACATTCACTGTTTGAGGATACAACACCAAATGTATTTATGAGATCTCATGTGCTATGCAAGAAGATATCATAACCGTTGTGTACGACATCACATTTACTATTTTTTTAACATTACTGACAGTGTATCTGTGTGGTCACACCCACTCTTTCGACGATATCACACCCTTTGTGTGTATGACCTCACACCCACTACATGTATACCATCATATAAACTCTATACGGCATTGCATCCACATTTTATATCTTCACAGATTTTTCATGACATCACATGCACCGCACTCATGACATCACTCCCACTATATCTGACATTGAATCCACCCTATTGATGACCTCTGACCAAATGTTTGTATCATATCAAACCCACTTTATATATGACATCTTATGCATTATACATATCGTCACATCCACTCTCTATGAACTCAAACAATTTTAGTCATCACATTACATCCACTGCATTCAGGAACTCACACACACTATATGACCACACACACAAGAGAATACAGACTTTATATCTGCCATCTAACCCGCTGTATCTGACACTACTTCCACGGTATCTCTGTCATCAATCCAGTATATCAATTATACCACCCACACTCTCTGTAAGACATCACACTCACTCTATGTAGGACATAATATACAATATGCATGACATCACCTGAACTCTCTACGACATCAGACAACTAAATGTATGACATTACACGCAGTATATTAATTATATCATACCCAATATATATAATATCACCCATACTGGTTTCATGACATCACACCGACTATACCTGACATCTCACCCACTATATTTGACATCACAGCCACTGTATCTGTGTCGGCACACACTCTGTATCAATGACATCACAACAAGTATGGAAATATCACACTTGGCATACATATGACATAATACACACTCTACATGACATCACATTCACACTTTATGACAGCAATCCTCATCATTTACGACATCACACCCACTGCATTCATGACATCAGGTCTCCTATATGTGACATCATATCCACGGTTTATGACGTCCCATCCCCTATACCTCTGACATCACAGCCACTTTATGTGGAACGTCACTCCCAGTGCATTTGTGAATCCATATCCAATATGCTTGACATCAAACACACTGTGTTAAGACGATACAAACAGTATATCTGACATCACACCTCCGAATCGGGATTTGTGTGATCATACCCTCTTTATCAGTGATATAACACAAACTGTATGTATTACATCACACCTACTATAGGCATGGCACATTATGCACTATATACGACATCACACCCAGGCTTTGCGACATCACAACACTCTGTTTATGACATCATAACTACTCTGCCTCACATCACAGACATTATATCTGACAGCACATCCACAGTATGTCTGTCATCACACCGAGATTATTGAAGATATAAGCCACATTGTCTGTATGATAACACAGCCACAGAATGTATGAAATCATATGAACTACGTATGACATCACATTCACTCTGTATGAAGTCACACCGCTCTATGACATCACACACCGTGTATCTGCCATCGCATCCAGTGTAGCTGCGCCATTATTTACAGTGTTTTGATAATACCACACCTGTAATATGTGTGATATCAAACCCACTATATGTATGACTTCATATGAATTCTATGTAACATCACACTCTTTATGACATCACAAGACTGTACTCATGACCTCCGATCCACTCTATTCATAACATCATATCCACTGTTTATGACATCATATCCACTGTATTTGTGACATCAAAACCACTGTAACTAAGAAAGGAGACCTACTATGTTTTTGACATCATATTCAGTATATGTGACATCTCACATGGTGTATGAATGACAACACAATCACTGTATCCGACATCACACCCACTATATCGGTGTAATCACACTCACTTCAATGATTATATTATACCTTATGTAGGCGTGCAATCACACCCACTGCATGTATGACACTACAGGCATTTTAAATGACATCAAATCCACTCTTGATGTCATCATACCATTGTTTGCCTGTCATGGAACCCACTAGGTTTATGACAACTTATCAACTGTATATGATCTCACCCACACTGTGTATGACTACATATGCTCTATATCTGTCTTGAAACCCGTTATAACTGCCATTACATCCACTGTATATGTCATCAAACCTACTTTGTGGAAGACATCCCACCAACCATCTAAGAGTTCACAGGTGGCAAATGTATGCCATCATATGCACTACACATGACACCATATCCACACTTTATGACAACAATCCTTAGTATTTACGACACCACATGCACTCTATTGAAGACATCACATGAACTATACATGATATGACATGTCATCGACTTTGTATGATATCACTTTCAGTATGTATGTGACATCACACAATGACTCTATCTACGACATCACACATTCTATGTTTATGACATATTTACTTCATATGGCATCACACGCACTCTTATAAAAACACAACCATTGTGTAACTTCACAGCCACTTTGTCTGACATCACACGCATTGTATCTGTGTCAACACATGCAATGTACCAATTTTATCCAACCCAGTGTATCTATGACATCACAGCCACTATCTGTATGACATCATTTGTACTACATATGGCATCACATTCACTCTTTATGACCTCACCCCACTTTATTTATGACATGAAGTCCAACATATCTCACATCACATCCACTATATCTCACCTCACGTCCACTGTATCTGTGTTATCACCCCCACTCTACCAATGATATCACAGCCACTCTATGTATCCTATCACAGCCAGTATACGTGTGTCATCCTATCCACACTTTTTATGACATCATATCCACAATGTATGACATCACAACACTGTGTGTTGTTGACACCACACTCGGCATATATATGACATCATTTGCACTTCAGATGACATCGTATCCACGCTATCACACCAAACCACACAATTTACGTTTCCACATCCACTTCAGGCATGACATCACACCCACTGTACCAGACATTGCCCCCACTCTTTCTTGCCGTCACAACCTCTCCACTGATATCACACACACTCTTTGCATGACATCACACTCGGCATATGTATGTGAACATTTGCACCATACAAGACATACCGTCCTCAGTTTATGACATCAAACCATCGTTTCTAGGACATCAGCTCCACTCTATTTGACATCGTGTCCACGATATCTGGGTCATGACATCCACTGTATTGAGGATACAACACCAACTGTATTTATGAGATCTCATGTGCTGCAAGAAGATATCATAACCGTTGTATACGACATCACAATCACTATATTTTTAACATTACAGACAGTGTATCTTTGTGGTCACACCCACTCTTTCGACGATATCACACCCTTTGTGTGTATGACCTCACACCCACTACATGTATACCATCATATAAACTCAATACGGCATTGCATCCACATTTTATATCTTCACAGATTATTCATGACATCACATGCACCTCACTCATGACATCACTCCCACTATATCTGACATTGAATCCACCCTATTGATGACCTCTGTCCAAATGTTTGTATGATACCAAACCCACTTTATATATGACATCTTATGCATTATACATATCGTCACATCCACTCTCTATTAACTCAAACAATTGAAGTCATCACATTACATCCACTGCATTCAGGAACTCACACACACTATATGACCACACACACAAGAGAACACAGACTCTATATCTGCCATCTCACTCGCTGTATCTGACACTACTTCCACGGTATCTGTGTCATCAATCCATTGTATCAATTATACCACACACATTCTCTGTAAGACATCACACTCACTCTAGGTAGGACATAATATACAATATGCATGACATCACCTGAACTCTATACGACATCAGACAACTGAATGTATGACATTACACGCAGTATATTAATTATATCATACCCAATATATATAATATCACCCATACTGGTTTCATGACATCACACCGACTATACCTGACATCTCACCCACTATATTTGACATCACAGCCACTGTATCTGTGTCGTCACACACTCTGTATCAATGATATCACAACAAGTATGGAAATATCACACTTGGCATACATATGACATAATACACACTCTAAATGACATCACATTCACAATTTATGACAGCAATCCTCATCATTTACGACATCACACCCACTGCATTCATGACATCAGGTCTCCTATATGTGACATCATATCCACGGTTTATGACGTCCCATCCCCTATACCTCTGACATCACAGCCACTTTATGTGTAACGTCACACCCAGTGCATTTGTGAATCCATATCCAATATACTTGACATCAAACACACTGCGTTGAGATGACACAAACAGTATATCTGACATCACACCTCCGAATCGGGATTTGTGTGATCACACCCTCTTTATCAGTGATAAAACACAAACTGTATGTATTACATCACACCTACTATAGGCATGGCACATTATGCACTATATACGACATCACACCCAGGGTTTGCAACATCACAACACTCTGTTCATTACATCATAGCTACTCTGCCTCACATCACAGACATTATATCTGACAGCACATCCACAGTATGTCTGTCATCACACCGAGATTATTGATGATATAAGCCACATTGTCTGTATGATAACACAGCCACAGTATGTATGAAATCATATGAACTATGTATGACATCACATTCACTCTGTATGACGTCACACCGCTCTATCACATCGAACAATTTGTATTCATGTGATCACACACAGTGTATCTGACATCGCATCCAGTGTAGCTGCGCCATTATTTACAGTGTATTGATAATACCACACTTGTAATATGTGTGATATCAAACCAACTATATGTATGACTTCATATGAATTTGATGTAACATCACACTTTTTCTTTATGACATCACAAGACTGTATTCATGACATCCCATCCACCCTATTCATAATATCACATCCACTGTTTATGACATCACATCCACTATACTTGTGACATCAAAATCACCGTAACTGAGAAAGGAGACCTACTATGTTTTTGACATCATACTCAGTATATATGACATCTCACATGGTGTATGGATGACAACACAATCACTGTATCCAACATCACACCTACTATATCGGTGTAATCACACTCACTTCAATGATTATATTATGCCTTATGTAGGCGTGCAATCACACCCACTGCATGTATGACACTATAGGCATTTTAAATGACATCAAATCGACTCTTGATGTCATCATACCATTGTTTACCTGTCATGGAACACACTATGTATATGACATCATATCCACTGTATATGATCTCACCCACACTGTGTATGACTACATATGTTCTATATCTCTCTTGAAACCCGTTATAACTGCCGTCACATCCACTGTATATGTCATCAAACTCACTTTGTGCAAGACATCACACCAACTATCAAAGAGTTCACAGGTGGCATATGAATGCCATCATATGCACTACACATGACATCATATCCACACTTTATGACAAAAATCCTTAGTATTTATGACACCACATGCAGTCTGTTAAAGACATCACCTGAACTATATACGATATGACATGTCATCGACTGTGTATGATATCACTTTCACTATGTAGGTGACATCACACAATGACTCTATCTACGACATTGAACACTCTATGTTTATGACATATTTACTTCATATAGCATCACACGCACTCTTATAAAAACACAACCATTGTGTAACTTCACAGCCACTATGTCTGACATCACACGCATTGTATCTGTGTCAACACATGCAAATTACCATTTTTATCCAACTCAGTGTATCTATGACATCACAGCCAATATCTGTATGACATCATACGTACTACATCTGACATCACATTCACTCTTTATGACCTCACCCCACTTTATTTATGAGATGAAGTCCAATAAATCTCACATCACATCCACTATATCTCACGTGACGTCCACTGTATCTGTGTTATAAACCCCACTCTACCAATGATATCACAGCCACTCTATGTATCATATCACAGCCAGTATACGTGTGTCATCCTATCCACTCTTTCTATAACATCATATCCACAATGTATGACATCACAACACTGTGTGTTGTTGACACCACACTCGGCATATATATGACATCATTTGCACTTCAGGTGACATCGTATCCACTCTATCACACCAAACCACAGAATTTATGTTGCCATAATACATGACAACTGACATCGCATCCAGTGTAGCTGCCCCATTATTTACAGTGTATTGATAATACCACAACTGTAATATGTGTGATATCAAACCCACTATATATATGACTTCATATGAATTCTATGTAACATCACACACTTTCTTTATGACATCACAAGACTGTATTCAGGACATCCCATCCACTCTGTTCATTTCATCACATCCACTGTTTATGACATCACATCCACTATACTTGTGACATCAAAACCACTGTAACTGAGAAAGGAGACCTACTATGTTTTTGACATCATACTCATTATATGTGCCATCACACATGGTGTATGAATGACAACACAATCACTGTATCCGACATCACACCCACTATATCGGTGTAATCACCCTCACTTCAATGATTATATTAGGCCTTATGTATGCGTGCAATCACACCCACTGCATGTATGACACTATAGATATTTTACATGACATCAAATCCACTCTTGATGTCATCATACCATTGTTTTCCTGTCATGGCACCCACTATGTTTATGACATCATATCCACTGTATATGATCTCACCAACACTGTGTATGACTAAACATGATCTATATCTGTCTTGAAACACCTTATATCTTCCATCACATCCACTGTATATGTCATCAACCCACCTTGTGGAAGACATTGCTGCAACTATCTAAGAGTACACAGGTGGCATATGTATGCCATCAGATGCACTACACATGACATCATATCCTCACTTTATGAAAACAATCCTTAGTATTTATGACACCACATGCACTCTATTGAAGACATCACATGAACTATATACGATATGACTTGTCATCTACTTTGTATGATATCACTTTCCCGATGTATGTGACATCACACAATGACTCTATCTACGACATCACACACTCTATGTTTATGACATATTTACTTCATATGGCATCACACGCACTCTTATAAAAACACAACCATTGTGTAACTTCACATCCACTATGTCTGACATCACACGCATTGTATCTGTGTCAACACATGCAATGTACCAATTTTATCCAAGCCAGTGTATCTATGACATCACAGCCACTATCTGTATGACATCATATGTACTACATATGACATCACATTCACTCTTTATGACCTCACCACACTTTATTTATGACATGAAGCTCAATATATCTCACATCACATCCACTATATCTCACCTCACGTCTACTGTATCCGTGTTATCACCCCCACCATACCAATGATATCACAGGCACTCTATGTATCATATCACAGCCAGTATACGTGTGTCATCCTATCCACACTTTTTATGACATCATATCCACAATGTATGACATCACAACACTGTGCATTGTTGACACCACAGTCGGCATATATATGACATCATTTGCACTTCAGATGACATGGTATCCACTCTATCACACCAAACCACAGAATTTATTTTGCCACATCCACTTCAGGCATGACATCACACTCACTGTCCCAGACATTGCCCCACTCTTTCTTCCCGTCACAACATCTCCACTGATAACACACAGACTCTTTGCATAACATCACACTCGGCATATGTATGTGAACATTTGCACCATACAAGACATCCCGTCCTCAGTTTATGACATCAAACCATCGTTTCTAGAACATCAGTTCCACTCTATTTGCCATCGTGTCCACGGTGTCTGGGTCATGACATCCACTGTATTGAGGATACCACACCAACTGTATTTATGAGATCTCATGTGCTATGCAAGAAGACATCATAACCGTTGTATACGACATCACATTCACTATATTTCTAACATTACAGCCAGTGTATCTGTGTGGTCACACCCACTCTTTCGACGATATTACACCCTTTGTTTGTATGACCTCACACCCACTACATGTATACCATCATATAAACTCTATACGGCATTGCATCCACATTTTATATCTTCACAGATTATACATGACATCACATGCACTGCACTCATGACATCACTCCCACTATATCGACATTGAATCCATCGTATTAATGACCTCTCACCAAATGTTTTTATGATACCAAACCCACTTTATATATGCCATCTTATGCATTATACATATCGTCACATCCAATCTCTATGAACTCAAACAATTGTAGTCATCACATTACATCCACTGCATTCATGAACTCACACACACTATATGACCACACACACATGAGAATAGAGACTATATCTACCATCACACCTGCTGTATCTGACACTACTTTCACGGTATCTCTGTCATCAATCCAGTGTATCAATTATACCACACACACTCTCTGTAAGACACCACACTCACTCTATGTAGGACATCATATACAATATGCATGACATCACCTGAACTCTAACGGCATCAGACAACTAAATGTATGACATCACACCCAGGATATTAATGACATCATACCCAATATATATATCACCACCCATACTGGTTTCATGACATCACACCGACTATACCTGACATTTCACCCACTATATTTGGCATCACAGCCACTGTATCTGTGTCGTCACACACTCTGTATCAATGACATCACAACAAGTATGGAAATATCACACTTGGTATACATATGACATAATACACACTCTACATGACATCACATTCACACTTTATGACAGCAATCCTCATCATTTACGACATCACACCCACTGCATTCATGACATCAGGTCACCTATATGTGACACCATATCTACGGTTTATGACGTCCCATCCCCTATACCTCTGACATCACAGTCACTTTATGTGTAACATCACACCCAGGGCATAAGTGAATCCATATCCAATATACTTGACATCAAACACACTGTGTTGAGGCGATACAAACAGTATATCTGACATCACACCTCCGAATCGGGATTTGTGTGATCACACCCTCTTTATCAGTGATATAACACAAACTGTATGTATTACATCACACATACTATAGGCATGGCACATTATGCACTATATACGTCATGACACCCAGGCTTTACGACATCACAACACTCTGTTCATGACATCATAGCTACTCTGCCTCTCATCACAGACATTATATCTGACAGCACATCCACAGAATGTCTGTCATCACACCGAGATTATCGATGATATAAGCCCCATTTTCTGTATGATATCACAGCCACAATATGTATGACATCATATGAACTACATATGACATCACATTTACTCTGTATGACGTCACACCACTCTATGACATCACACACTCTGTATTCATGTCATCACACACAGTGTATCTGACATCGCATCCACTGTAGCTGCCCCATTATTTAGAGTGTATTGATAATACCACACCTGTAATATGTGTGATATCAAACCCACTATATGTATGACTTCATATGAATTCTATGTGACATCACACTCTTTCTTTATGACATCACAAGACTGTATTCATGACATCCCATTCACTCTATTCATAACATCACATCCACTGTTTATGACATCACATCCACTATACTTGTGACATCACAAACACTGTAACTGAGAAAGGAGACCTACTATGTTTTTGACATCATACTCAGTATATGTGACATCACACATGGTGTATGAATGACAACACAATCACTGTATCCGACATCACACCCACTATATCGCTGTAATCACACTCACTTCAATGATTATATTACGCCTTATGTATGCGTGCAATCACACCCACTGCATGTATGACACTATAGGCATTTTACATGACATCAAATCCACTCTTGATATCATCATACAATTGTTTGCCTGTCATGGCACCCACTATGTTTATGACATCATATCAACTGTATATGATCTCCCCCACACTGTGTATGACTACACATGCTCTATATCTGTCTTGAAACCCCTTATAACTGCCATCACATCCACTGTATATGTCATCAAACCCACCTTGTGGAAGACATAGCAGCAACTATCTAAGAGTTCACAGGTGGCATATGTATGCCATCATATGCACTACACATGACATCATATCCACAATTTATGACAACAATCCTTAGTATTTATGACACCACATGCACTCTATTGAAGACATCACATGAACTATATACGATATGACATGTCATCTACAGTGTATGATATCACTTTCACTATGTATGTGACATCACACAATGACTCTATCTACGACATCACACACTCTATGTTTATGACATATTTACTTCATATGGCATCACACGCAGTCTTAGAAAAAAACACAACCATTGTGTAACTTCACAGCCACTATGTCTGACATCACACGCATTGTATCTGTGTCAACACATGCAATGTACCAATTTTATCCAACCCAGTGTATCTATGACATCACAGCCACTATCTGTATGACATCATTTGTACTACATATGACATCACATTCACTCTTTGTGACCTCACACCGCTTTATTTATGACATCAAGTCCAATATATCTCACATCACATCCACTATATCTCACCTCACGTCCACTGTATCTGTGTTATCACCCCCAGTCTACCAATGATATCACAGCCACTCTATGTATCATATCACAGCCAGTATACGTGTGTCATCCTATCCACTCTATTTATGACATCATATCCACAATGTATGACATCACAACACTGTGTGTTGTTGACACCACAGTCGGCATATATATGACATCATTTGCACTTCAGATGACATCGTATCCACTCTATCACACCAAACCACAGAATTTATGTTGCCACATCCACTTCAGGCATGACATCACACCCACTTGACCAGACATTGCCCCCACTGTTTCTTTGCCGTCACAACCTCTCCACTGATATCACACCCACTCTTTGCATGACATCACACTCGGCATATGTATGTCAACATTTGCACCATACAAGACATCACGTCCTCATTTTATGACATCAAACCATCGTTTCTAGGACATCAGACCCACTCTATTTGAAATCGTGTCCACGGTGTCTGGGTGATGACATCCACTGTATTGAGGATACAACACCAACTGTATTTATGAGATCTCATGCGCTATGCAAGAAGACATCATAAACGCTGTATACGACATCTCATTCACATATCTTTAACATTACAGCCAGTGTATCTGTGTGGTCACACCCACTCTTTCAACGATATCACACCCTTTGTATATATGACCTCACACCCACTACATGTATAGCATCATATAAACTCTCTACGGCATTGCATCCATATTTTATATCTTCACACATTATTCATGACATCATGCACTGCACTCATGACATCACTCCCACTATATCTGACATTGAATCCACCCTTTGATGACCTCTGACCAAATGTTTGTATGATACCAAACTCACTTTATATATGACATCATATGCATTATACATATCGTCACATCCACTCTCTATGAACTCAAACAATTGTAGTCATCTCATTACATCCACTGCCTTCATGAACTCACACACACTATATGACCACACACACACAAGACAACCCAAACGTTATATCTGCCGTCTCACCCGCTGTATCTGACACTACCTCCACGGTATCTGTGTCATCAATCCAGTGTATCAATTATACCACACACACTCTCGGTAAGACATCACACTCACTCTATGTAGGACATCATATTAAATATGCATGACATCACGTGAACACTATATGACATCAGACAGCTAAAGGTATGACATCACACCCAATATATTGATCACATCATCATAGCCAATATATATAATATCACGCATACTGGTTTCCTGACATCACACCGACTATACCTGACATCTCACCCACTATATTTGACATCACAGGCACTGTATCTGTGTCGGCACACACTCTGTATCAATGACATCACAACAAGTATGGAAATATCACACTTGGAATACATATGACATAATACACACTCTACATGACATCACATTCACACTTTATGACAGCAATCATCATTTACGACATCACAGCCACTGCATTCATGACATCAGATCACCTATATGTGACATCATATCCACGGTTTATGACGTCTCATCCCCTCTACCTCTGATATCACAGCCACTTTATATGTAACGTCACACCCAGTGCATTTGTGAATACATATCCAATATACTTGACATCAAACACACTGTGTTGAGACGATACAAACAATATATCTGACATCACACGTCCGTATCGATAGTTGACAGATCACACCGTCTTTCTCAATGATATAACACAAACTGTATGTATTACATCACACATACTATAGGCATGGCACATTATGCACTATATACGACATCACACCCTGGCTTTACGACATCACAACACTCTGTTCATGACATCATAGCCACTCTCTCTCACATGACAGCCATTCTATCTGACAGCACATCCACAGTATGTCTGTCATCACACCAAGATTATAGATGATATAAGCCCCATTGTTTGTATGATATCAGCCACAATATGTATGACATCTTATGAACTACGTATGACATCACATTCACTCTGTATGACGTCACACCGCTCTATGACATCACACACTCTGTATTCATGTCATCACAAACAGTGGATCTGACATCCCATCCACTGTAGCTGCGTCAATATTTAGAGTGTATTGATATCACCACACCTGTAATATGTGTGATATCAAACCCACTATATGTATGACTTCATATGAATTCTATGTGACATCACACTCTTTCTTTATGACATCACAAGACTGTTCTCATGACATCCCACCACTCTATTCATAACATCACATCCACTGTTTATGACATCACATCCACTACACTTGTGACATCACAACCACTGTAACTGAGAAAGCAGACCTACTATCTTTTTGACATCATACTCAGTATATGTGACATCACACATGGTGTATGAATGACAACACAATCACTGTATCCGACATCACACCCACTATATCGCTGTAATCACACTCACTTCAATGATTATATTACGCCTTATGTACGCGAGCAATCACACCCACTGCATGTATGACACTATAGGCATTTTACATGACAACAAATCCACTCTTGATTTCATCATACCATTGTTTGCCTGTCATGGCACCCACTATGTTTATGACATCATATCCACTGTATATGATCTCCCCCCACACTGTGTATGACTACACATGCTCTATATCTGTCTTGAAACCCGTTATAACTGCCATCACATCCACTGTATATGTCATCAAACAAACCTTGTGGAAGTCATCACAGCAACTATCTAAGAGTTCACAGGTGGCATGTGTATGCCATCATATGCACTACACATGACATCATATCCACACTTTATGACAACAATCCTTAGTATTTATGACACCACATGCACTCTATTGAAGACATCACATGAACTGAATACGATATGACATGTCATCTACAGTGTATGATATCACTTTCACTATGTATGTGACATCACACAATGACTCTATCTACGACATCACACACTCTATGTTTATGACATATTTTTCTTCATATGGCATCAAACGCAGTCTTAGAAAAAAAACACAACCATTGCGTAACTTCACAGCCACTATGTCTGACATCACATGCATTGTATCTGTGTCAACACATGCAATGTACCAATTTTATCCAACCCAGGGTATCTATAACATCACAGCCACTATCTGTATGACATCATATGTACTACATATGACATCACATTCACTCTTTGTGACCTCACACCACTTTATTTATGACATCAAGTCCAATATATCTCTCACATCACATCCACTATATCTCACCTCACGTCCACTGTATCTGTGTTTTCACCCCCAGTCTACCAATGGTATCACAGCCACTTTATGTATCATATCACAGCCAGTATACGTGTGTCATCCTATCCACTCTTTTATGACATCATATCCACAATGTATGACATCACAACACTGTGTGTTGTTGACACCACAGTCGGCATATATATGACATCATTTGCACTTCAGATGACATCGTATCCACTCTATCACACCAAACCACAAAATTTATGTTGCCACATCCACTTCAGGCATGACATCACACCCACTTGACCAGACATTGCCCCCACTGTTTCTTTGCCGTCACAACCTCTCCACTGATATCACACCCACTCTTTGCATGACATCACACTCGGCATATGTATGTCAACATTTGCACCATACAAGACATCACGTCCTCATTTTATGACATCAAACCATCGTTTCTAGGACATCAGACCCACTCTATTTGAAATCGTGTCCACGGTGTCTGGGTGATGACATCCACTGTATTGAGGATACAACACCAACTGTATTTATGAGATCTCATGCGCTATGCAAGAAGACATCATAACCGCTGTATACGACATCACATTCACTATATCTTTAACATTACAGCCACTGTATCTGTGTGGTCACACCCACTCTTTCAACGATATCACACCCTTTGTATATATGACCTCACACCCACTACATGTATACCATCATATAAACTCTCTACGGCATTGCATCCATATTTTATATCTTCACACATTATTCATGACATCATGCACTGCACTCATGACATCACTCCCACTATATCTGACATTGAATCCACCCTTTTGATGACCTCTGACCAAATGTTTGTATGATACCAAACCCACTTTATATATGACATCATATGCATTATACATATCGTCACATCCACTCTCTATGAACTCAAACAATTGTAGTCATCACATTACATCCACTGCCTTCATGAACTCACACACACTATATGACCACACACACAAGACAACCCAAACGTTATATCTGCCGTCTCACCCGCTGTATCTGACACTACCTCCACGGTATCTGTGTCATCAATCCAGTGTATCAATTATACCACACACACTCTCTCTGTAAGACATCACACTCACTCTATGTAGGACATCATATTAAATATGCATGACATCACCTGAACACTATATGACATCAGACAGCTAAAGGTATGACATCACACCCAATATATTGATCACATCATATCCAATATATATAATATCACGCATACTGGTTTCCTGACATCACACCGACTATACCTGACATCTCACCCACTATATTTGACATCACAGGCACTGTATCTGTGTCGGCACACACTCTGTATCAATGACATCACAACAAGTATGGAAATATCACACTTGGAATACATATGACATAATACACACTCTACATGACATCACATTCACACTTTATGACAGCAATCATCATTTACGACATCACAGCCACTGCATTCATGACATCAGATCACCTATATGTGACATCATATCCACGGTTTATGACGTCTCATCCCCTCTACCTCTGATATCACAGCCACTTTATATGTAACGTCACACCCAGTGCATTTGTGAATACATATCCAATATACTTGACATCAAACACACTGTGTTGAGACGATACAAACAATATATCTGACATCACACGTCCGTATCGATATTTGACAGATCACACCGTCTTTCTCAATGATATAACACAAACTGTATGTATTACATCACACATACTATAGGCATGGCACATTATGCACTATATACGACATCACACCCAGGCTTTACGACATCACAACACTCTGTTCATGATATCATAGCCACTCTCTCTCACATGACAGCCATTCTATCTGACAGCACATCCACAGTATGTCTGTCATCACACCAAGATTATAGATGATATAAGCCCCATTGTTTGTATGATATCACAGCCACAATATGTATGACATCATATGAACTACGTATGACATCACATTCACTCTGTATGACGTCACACCGCTCTATGACATCACACACTCTGTATTCATGTCATCACACACAGTGTATCTGACATCCCATCCACTGTAGCTGCGTCATTATTTAGAGTGTATTGATATCACCACACCTGTAATATGTGTGATATCAAACCCACTATATGTATGACTTCATATGAATTCTATGTGACATCACACTCTTTCTTTATGACATCACAAGACTGTTCTCATGACATCCCATCCACTCTATTCATAACATCACATCCACTGTTTATGACATCACATCCACTACACTTGTGACATCACAACCACTGTAACTGAGAAAGCAGACCTACTATCTTTTTGACATCATACTCAGTATATGTGACATCACACATGGTGTATGAATGACAACACAATCACTGTATCCGACATCACACCCACTATATCGCTGTAATCACACTCACTTCAATGATTATATTACGCCTTATGTACGCGAGCAATCACACCCACTGCATGTATGACACTATAGGCATTTTACATGACAACAAATCCACTCTTGATGTCATCATACCATTGTTTGCCTGTCATGGCACCCACTATGTTTATGACATCATATCCACTGTATATGATCTCCCCCACACTGTGTATGACTACACATGCTCTATATCTGTCTTGAAACCCGTTATAACTGCCATCACATCCACTGTATATGTCATCAAACAAACCTTGTGGAAGTCATCACAGCAACTATCTAAGAGTTCACAGGTGGCATATGTATGCCATCATATGCACTACACATGACATCATATCCACACTTTATGACAACAATCCTTAGTATTTATGACACCTCATGCACTCTATTGAAGACATCACATGAACTGAATACGATATGACATGTCATCTACAGTGTATGATATCACTTTCACTATGTATGTGACATCACACAATGACTCTATCTACGACATCACACACTCTATGTTTATGACATATTTACTTCATATGGCATCACACGCAGTCTTAGAAAAAAAACACAACCATTGTGTAACTTCACAGCCACTATGTCTGACATCACACGCATTGTATCTGTGTCAACACATGCAATGTACCAATTTTATCCCAACCCAGCGTATCTATGACATCACAGCCACTATCTGTATGACATCATATGTACTACATATGACATCACATTCACTCTTTGTGACCTCACACCACTTTATTTATGACATCAAGTCCAATATATCTCACATCACATCCACTATATCTCACCTCACGTCCACTGTATCTGTGTTATCACCCCCAGTCTACCAATGATATCACAGCCACTCTATGTATCATATCACAGCCAGTATACGTGTGTCATCCTATCCACTCTTTTATGACATCATATCCACAATGTATGACATCACACCACTGTGTGTTGTTGACACCACAGTCGGCATATATATGACATCATTTGCACTTCAGATGACATCGTATCCACTCTATCACACCAAACCACAAAATTTATGTTGCCACATCCACTTCAGGCATGACATCACACCCACTTGACCAGACATTGCCCCCACTGTTTCTTTGCCGTCACAACCTCTCCACTGATATCACACCCACTCTTTGCATGACATCACACTCGGCATATGTATGTCAACATTTGCACCATACAAGACATCACGTCCTCATTTTATGACATCAAACCATCGTTTCTAGGACATCAGACCCACTCTATTTGAAATCGTGTCCACGGTGTCTGGGTGATGACATCCACTGTATTGAGGATACAACACCAACTGTATTTATGAGATCTCATGCGCTATGCAAGAAGACATCATAACCGTTGTATACGACATCTCATTCACAATATTTTTAACATTACAGCCAGTGTATCTGTGTGGTCACACCCACTCTTTCGACGATATCACACCCTTTGTATATATGACCTCACACCCACTACATGTATAGCATCATATAAACTCTCTACGGCATTGCATCCATATTTTATATCTTCACACATTATTCATGACATCACATGCACTGCACTCATGACATCACTCCCACTATATCTGACATTGAATCCACCCTTTTGATGACCTCTGACCAAATGTTTGTATGATACCAAACTCACTTTATATATGACATCATATGCATTATACATATCGTCACATCCACTCTCTATGAACTCAAACAATTGTAGTCATCTCATTACATCCACTGCCTTCATGAACTCACACACACTATATGACCACACACACAAGACAACCCAAACGTTATATCTGCCGTCTCACCCGCTGTATCTGACACTACCTCCACGGTATCTGTGTCATCAATCCAGTGTATCAATTATACCACACACACTCTCTGTAAGACATCACACTCACTCTATGTAGGACATCATATTAAATATGCATGACATCACCTGAACACTATATGACATCAGACAGCTAAAGGTATGACATCACACCCAATATATTGATCACATCATAGCCAATATATATAATATCACGCATACTGGTTTCCTGACATCACACCGACTATACCTGACATCTCACCCACTATATTTGACATCACAGGCACTGTATCTGTGTCGGCACACACTCTGTATCAATGACATCACAACAAGTATGGAAATATCACACTTGGAATACATATGACATAATACACACTCTACATGACATCACATTCACACTTTATGACAGCAATCATCATTTACGACATCACAGCCACTGCATTCATGACAGCAGATCACCTATATGTGACATCATATCCACGGTTTATGACGTCTCATCCCCTCTACCTCTGATATCACAGCCACTTTATATGTAACGTCACACCCAGTGCATTTGTGAATACATATCCAATATACTTGACATCAAACACACTGTGTTGAGACGATACAAACAATATATCTGACATCACACGTCCGTATCGATAGTTGACAGATCACACCGTCTTTCTCAATGATATAACACAAACTGTATGTATTACATCACACATACTATAGGCATGGCACATTATGCACTATATACGACATCACACCTGGCTTTACGACATCACAACACTCTGTTCATGACATCATAGCCACTCTCTCTCACATGACAGCCATTCTATCTGACAGCACATCCACAGTATGTCTGTCATCACACCAAGATTATAGATGATATAAGCCCCATTGTTTGTATGATATCACAGCCACAATATGTATGACATCTTATGAACTACGTATGACATCACATTCACTCTGTATGACGTCACACCGCTCTATGACATCACACACTCTGTATTCATGTCATCACACACAGTGGATCTGACATCCCATCCACTGTAGCTGCGTCAATATTTAGAGTGTATTGATATCACCACACCTGTAATATGTGTGATATCAAACCCACTATATGTATGACTTCATATGAATTCTATGTGACATCACACTCTTTCTTTATGACATCACAAGACTGTTCTCATGACATCCCACCCACTCTATTCATAACATCACATCCACTGTTTATGACATCACATCCACTACACTTGTGACATCACAACCACTGTAACTGAGAAAGCAGACCTACTATCTTTTTGACATCATACTCAGTATATGTGACATCACACATGGTGTATGAATGACAACACAATCACTGTATCCGACATCACACCCACTATATCGCTGTAATCACACTCACTTCAATGATTATATTACGCCTTATGTACGCGAGCAATCACACCCACTGCATGTATGACACTATAGGCATTTTACATGACATCAAATCCACTCTTGATGTCATCATACCATTGTTTGCCTGTCATGGCACCCACTATGTTTATGACATCATATCCACTGTATATGATCTCCCCCACACTGTGTATGACTACACATGCTCTATATCTGTCTTGAAACCCGTTATAACTGCCATCACATCCACTGTATATGTCATCAAACAAACCTTGTGGAAGTCATCACAGCAACTATCTAAGAGTTCACAGGTGGCATGTGTATGCCATCATATGCACTACACATGACATCATATCCACACTTTATGACAACAATCCTTAGTATTTATGACACCTCATGCACTCTATTGAAGACATCACATGAACTGAATACGATATGACATGTCATCTACAGTGTATGATAGCACTTTCACTATGTATGTGACATCACACAATGACTCTATCTACGACATCACACACTCTATGTTTATGACATATTTACTTCATATGGCATCAAACGCAGTCTTAGAAAAAAACACAACCATTGCGTAACTTCACAGCCACTATGTCTGACATCACATGCATTGTATCTGTGTCAACACATGCAATGTACCAATTTTACCCAACCCAGCGTATCTATAACATCGCAGCCACTATCTGTATGACATCATATGTACTACATATGACATCACATTCACTCTTTGTGACCTCACACCACTTTATTTATGACATCAAGTCCAATATATCTCACATCACATCCACTATATCTCACCTCACGTCCACTGTATCTGTGTTTTCACCCCCAGTCTACCAATGGTATCACAGCCACTTTATGTATCATATCACAGCCAGTATACGTGTGTCATCCTATCCACTCTTTCTATGACATCATATCCACAATGTATGACATCACAACACTGTGTGTTGTTGACACCACAGTCGGCATATATATGACATCATTTGCACTTCAGATGACATCGTATCCACTCTATCACACCAAACCACAAAATTTATGTTGCCACATCCACTTCAGGCATGACATCACACCCACTTGACCAGACATTGCCCCCACTGTTTCTTTGCCGTCACAACCTCTCCACTGATATCACACCCACTCTTTGCATGACATCACACTCGGCATATGTATGTCAACATTTGCACCATACAAGACATCACGTCCTCATTTTATGACATCAAACCATCGTTTCTAGGACATCAGACCCACTCTATTTGAAATCGTGTCCACGGTGTCTGGGTGATGACATCCACTGTATTGAGGATACAACACCAACTGTATTTATGAGATCTCATGCGCTATGCAAGAAGACATCATAACCGCTGTATACGACATCTCATTCACAATATCTTTAACATTACAGCCAGTGTATCTGTGTGGTCACACCCACTCTTTCGACGATATCACACCCTTTGTATATATGACCTCACACCCACTACATGTATAGCATCATATAAACTCTCTACGGCATTGCATCCATATTTTATATCTTCACACATTATTCATGACATCACATGCACTGCACTCATGACATCACTCCCACTATATCTGACATTGAATCCACCCTTATGATGACCTCTGACCAAATGTTTGTATGATACCAAACTCACTTTATATATGACATCATATGCATTATACATATCGTCACATCCACTCTCTATGAACTCAAACAATTGTAGTCATCTCATTACATCCACTGCCTTCATGAACTCACACACACTATATGACCACACACACAAGACAACCCAAACGTTATATCTGCCGTCTCACCCGCTGTATCTGACACTACCTCCACGGTATCTGTGTCATCAATCCAGTGTATCAATTATACCACACACACTCTCTGTAAGACATCACACTCACTCTATGTAGGACATCATATTAAATATGCATGACATCACCTGAACACTATATGACATCAGACAGCTAAAGGTATGACATCACACCCAATATATTGATCACATCATATCCAATATATATAATATCACGCATACTGGTTTCCTGACATCACACCGACTATACCTGACATCTCACCCACTATATTTGACATCACAGGCACTGTATCTGTGTCGGCACACACTCTGTATCAATGACATCACAACAAGTATGGAAATATCACACTTGGAATACATATGACATAATACACACACTCTACATGACATCACATTCACACTTTATGACAGCAATCATCATTTACGACATCACAGCCACTGCATTCATGACAGCAGATCACCTATATGTGACATCATATCCACGGTTTATGACGTCTCATCCCCTCTACCTCTGATATCACAGCCACTTTATATGTAACGTCACACCCAGTGCATTTGTGAATACATATCCAATATACTTGACATCAAACACACTGTGTTGAGACGATACAAACAGTATATCTGACATCACACGTCCGTATCGATAGTTGACAGATCACACCGTCTTTCTCAATGATATAACACAAACTGTATGTATTACATCACACATACTATAGGCATGGCACATTATGCACTATATACGACATCACACCCAGGCTTTACGACATCACAACACTCTGTTCATGACATCATAGCCACTCTCTCTCACATGACAGCCATTCTATCTGACAGCACATCCACAGTATGTCTGTCATCACACCAAGATTATAGATGATATAAGCCCCATTGTTTGTATGATATCACAGCCACAATATGTATGACATCTTATGAACTACGTATGACATCACATTCAATCTGTATGACGTCACACCGCTCTATGACATCACACACTCTGTATTCATGTCATCACAAACAGTGGATCTGACATCCCATCCACTGTAGCTGCGTCAATATTTAGAGTGTATTGATATCACCACACCTGTAATATGTGTGATATCAAACCCACTATATGTATGACTTCATATGAATTCTATGTGACATCACACTCTTTCTTTATGACATCACAAGACTGTTCTCATGACATCCCATCCACTCTATTCATA
Source organism: Odocoileus hemionus (assembly GCA_020976825.1). Classification (NCBI taxonomy): domain Eukaryota; kingdom Metazoa; phylum Chordata; class Mammalia; order Artiodactyla; family Cervidae; genus Odocoileus; species Odocoileus hemionus. The sequence goes on from JAJLRB010000952.1 coordinate 62,980, forward strand.
ACATCACATCCACTGTTTATGACATCACATCCACTACACTTGTGACATCACAACCACTGTAACTGAGAAAGCAGACCTACTATGTTTTTGACATCATACTCAGTATATGTGACATCACACATGGTGTATGAATGACAACACAATCACTGTATCCGACATCACACCCACTATATCGTGTAATCACACTCACTTCAATGATTATATTACGCCTTATGTACGCGAGCAATCACACCCACTGCATGTATGACACTATAGGCATTTTACATGACAACAAATCCACTCTTGATGTCATCATACCATTGTTTGCCTGTCATGGCACCCACTATGTTTAT
>JAJLRB010000953.1:0-44099 GCA_020976825.1 Odocoileus hemionus
TATACTGTTTGTATCGTCTCAACACAGTGTGTTTGATGTCAAGCATATTGGATATGGATTCACAAATGCACTGGGTGTGACGTTCCACATAAAGTGTCTGTGATGTCAGAGGTATAGGGGATGGGACGTCATTAACCATGGATATGATGTTACATATAGGAGACCTGATGTCATGAATGCAGTGGCTGTGATGTCGTAAATGATGAGGATTGCTGTCATAAAGTGTGAATGTGATGTCATGTAGAGTGTGTATTATGTCATATGTATGCCAAGGGTGATATTTCCATACTTGTTGTGATGTCATTGATACAGAGTGTGTGACGACACAGATACAGTGGCTGTGATGTCAAATATAGTGGGTGAGATGTCAGGAATAGTCGGGGTGATGTCATGAAACCAGTATGGATGATATTATATATATTGGGTATGATGTCATTAAAATATTGGGTGTGATGTCATACATTTAGTTGTCTGATGTCGTATAGAGTTCAGGTGATGTCATGCATATTGTATATGATGTCCTACATAGAGTGAGTGTGATGTCTTACAGAGAGTGTGTGTGGTATAATTTATACACTGGATTGATGACAGAGATACCGTGGAAGTAGTGTCAGATACAGCGGGTGAGATGGCAGATTTAAAGTCTGTATTCTCTTTTGTGTGTGCTCATATAGTGTGTGCGAGTTCATGAATGCAGTGGTTGTAATGTGATGACTACAATTGTTTGAGTTCATAGAGAGTGGATGCGACCATATGTATAATGCATAAGATGTCATATATAAAGTGGGTTTGGTATCATGCAAACATTTGGTCAGAGGTCATCAATAGGGTGGATTCAATGTCAGATATAGTGGGAGTGATGTCATGAGTGCAGGACATGTGATGTTATGAACAATCTGTGAAGATATAAAATGTGGATACAATGCCGTATAGAGTTTATATGATGGTATACATATAGTGGGTGTGAGGTCATACACACAAAGGCTGTGATATCGTCGAAAGTGTGGGTGTGACCACATGGATACACTGGCTGTAATGTTAAAATTATCGTGAATGTGATGTCGTATACAACGGTTATGATGTCTTCTTGCATAGCAAATGAGATCTCATAAATACAGTTGGTGTGGTATCCTCAATACAGTGGATGTCATGACCCAGATACCATGGACACGATGTCAAATAGAGTGGAACTGATGTCCTAGAAACGATGGTTTGATGTCATAAACTGAAGACGGGATGTCTTTTATGGTGTAAATGTTCACATACATATGCCGAGTGTGATGTCATGCAAAAAGTGTGTGTGATATCAGTGGAGAGGTTGTGGCGGCAAGAAAGATTGGGGGCAATGCCTGGTACAGTGGGTGTGATGTCATGCCTGAAGTGGATGTGGCAACATAAATTCTGTGTTTTGGTGCGATAGAGTGGATATGATGTCATCTGAAGTGCAAATGATGTCATATATATGCCGAGTGTGGTGTCAACAACACAGTGTTGTGATGTCATACATTGTGGGTATGATGTCATAAAAAAGTGTGGATAGGATGACACACGTATACTGGCTGTGATAGGATACATAGAGTGGCTGTGATATCATTGGTAGAGTGGGGGTGATAACACAGTTACAGTGGACGTGAGGTGAGATATAGTGGATGTGATGTGAGATATATTGGACTTCATGTCATAAATAAAGTGGGGTGAGGTCATAAAGAGTGAATGTGATGTCATATGTAGTACATATGATGTCATACAGATAGTGGCTGTGATGTCATAGTTACACTGGGTTGGATAAAATTGGTACATTGCATGTGTTGACACAGATACAATGCGTGTGATGTCAGACATAGTGGCTGTGAAGTTACACAATGGTTGCTTTTTATAAGAGTGCGTGTGATGCCATATGAAGTAAATATGTCATAAACATAGAGTGTGTGAGGTTGTAGATAGAGTCATTGTGTGATGTCACATACATAGTGAAAGTGATATCATACACAGTCGATGACATGTCATATCATATATAGTTCATGTGATGTCTTCAATAAAGTGCATGTGGTGTCATAAATACTAAGAATTGTTGTCATAAAGTGTGGATATGATGTCATGTGTGGTGCATATGATGGCATACATATGCCACCTCTGAACTCTTAGATAGTTGGTGTGATGTCTTCCACAAAGTGTGTTTGATGACATATACAGTGGATGTGATGGCAGTTATAACGGGTTTCAAGACAGATATAGAGCATGTGTAGTCATACACAGTGTGGGTGAGATCATTTACAGTGGATATGATGTCATAAACATAGTGGGTTCCATGACAGGCAAACAATGGTATGATGACATCAAGAGTGGATTTGATGTCATTTAAAATGCCTATAGTGTCATACAGGCAGTGGGTGTGATTGCACGCATACATAAGGCAGAGTATAATCACTGAAGTGAGTGTGATTACACCGATATAGTGGGTGTGATGTCGGATACAGTGATTGTGTTGTCATTCATACACCTTGTGAGATCTCACATATACTGAGTATGATGTCAATAACATAGTAGGTCTCCTTTCTCAGTTACAGTCGTTTTGATGTCACAAGTATAGTGGATGAGATGTCATAAACAGTGGATGTGATGTTATGAACAGAGTGGATGGGATGTCATGAGTACAGTCTTGTGATGTCATAAAGAAAGAGTGTGATGTTACATAGAATTCATATGAAGTCATACATATAGTGGGTTTGCTATCACACATATTCCAGGTGTGGTATTATCAATACACTGTAAATAACGGCACAGCTACAATGGATGCGATGTCAGATACACTGTGTGTGATGATATTAATACAGAGTGTGTGATGTCATAGAGCGGTGTGACTTCATACAGAGTGAATGTGATGTCATACGTAGTTCATATGATTTCATACATATTGTGGCTGTGATATCATACAGACAATGTGGCTTATATCATCGATAATCTCGGTGTGATGACAGACATACTGTGGATGTGCTGTCAGATATAATGGCTGTGATGTGAGGCCGAGTAGCTATGATGTCATGAACAGAGTGTTGTGATGTCGTAAAGCCTGGGTGTGATGTCGTATATAGTGCATAATGTTCCATGCCTATAGCAGGTGTCATGTAATACATACAGTTTGTGTTATATCATTGATAAAGAGGGTGTGATCACACAAATCCCGATTCGGAGGTGTGATGTCAGATATACTGTTTGTATCGTCTCAACACAGTGTGTTTGATGTCAAGCATATTGGATATGGATTCACAAATGCACTGGGTGTGACGTTCCACATAAAGTGTCTGTGATGTCAGAGGTATAGGGGATGGGACGTCATTAACCATGGATATGATGTTACATATAGGAGACCTGATGTCATGAATGCAGTGGCTGTGATGTCGTAAATGATGAGGATTGCTGTCATAAAGTGTGAATGTGATGTCATGTAGAGTGTGTATTATGTCATATGTATGCCAAGGGTGATATTTCCATACTTGTTGTGATGTCATTGATACAGAGTGTGTGACGACACAGATACAGTGGCTGTGATGTCAAATATAGTGGGTGAGATGTCAGGAATAGTCGGGGTGATGTCATGAAACCAGTATGGATGATATTATATATATTGGGTATGATGTCATTAAAATATTGGGTGTGATGTCATACATTTAGTTGTCTGATGTCGTATAGAGTTCAGGTGATGTCATGCATATTGTATATGATGTCCTACATAGAGTGAGTGTGATGTCTTACAGAGAGTGTGTGTGGTATAATTTATACACTGGATTGATGACAGAGATACCGTGGAAGTAGTGTCAGATACAGCGGGTGAGATGGCAGATTTAAAGTCTGTATTCTCTTTTGTGTGTGCTCATATAGTGTGTGCGAGTTCATGAATGCAGTGGTTGTAATGTGATGACTACAATTGTTTGAGTTCATAGAGAGTGGATGCGACCATATGTATAATGCATAAGATGTCATATATAAAGTGGGTTTGGTATCATGCAAACATTTGGTCAGAGGTCATCAATAGGGTGGATTCAATGTCAGATATAGTGGGAGTGATGTCATGAGTGCAGGACATGTGATGTTATGAACAATCTGTGAAGATATAAAATGTGGATACAATGCCGTATAGAGTTTATATGATGGTATACATATAGTGGGTGTGAGGTCATACACACAAAGGCTGTGATATCGTCGAAAGTGTGGGTGTGACCACATGGATACACTGGCTGTAATGTTAAAATTATCGTGAATGTGATGTCGTATACAACGGTTATGATGTCTTCTTGCATAGCAAATGAGATCTCATAAATACAGTTGGTGTGGTATCCTCAATACAGTGGATGTCATGACCCAGATACCATGGACACGATGTCAAATAGAGTGGAACTGATGTCCTAGAAACGATGGTTTGATGTCATAAACTGAAGACGGGATGTCTTTTATGGTGTAAATGTTCACATACATATGCCGAGTGTGATGTCATGCAAAAAGTGTGTGTGATATCAGTGGAGAGGTTGTGGCGGCAAGAAAGATTGGGGGCAATGCCTGGTACAGTGGGTGTGATGTCATGCCTGAAGTGGATGTGGCAACATAAATTCTGTGTTTTGGTGCGATAGAGTGGATATGATGTCATCTGAAGTGCAAATGATGTCATATATATGCCGAGTGTGGTGTCAACAACACAGTGTTGTGATGTCATACATTGTGGGTATGATGTCATAAAAAGTGTGGATAGGATGACACACGTATACTGGCTGTGATAGGATACATAGAGTGGCTGTGATATCATTGGTAGAGTGGGGGTGATAACACAGTTACAGTGGACGTGAGGTGAGATATAGTGGATGTGATGTGAGATATATTGGACTTCATGTCATAAATAAAGTGGGGTGAGGTCATAAAGAGTGAATGTGATGTCATATGTAGTACATATGATGTCATACAGATAGTGGCTGTGATGTCATAGTTACACTGGGTTGGATAAAATTGGTACATTGCATGTGTTGACACAGATACAATGCGTGTGATGTCAGACATAGTGGCTGTGAAGTTACACAATGGTTGCTTTTTATAAGAGTGCGTGTGATGCCATATGAAGTAAATATGTCATAAACATAGAGTGTGTGAGGTTGTAGATAGAGTCATTGTGTGATGTCACATACATAGTGAAAGTGATATCATACACAGTCGATGACATGTCATATCATATATAGTTCATGTGATGTCTTCAATAAAGTGCATGTGGTGTCATAAATACTAAGAATTGTTGTCATAAAGTGTGGATATGATGTCATGTGTGGTGCATATGATGGCATACATATGCCACCTCTGAACTCTTAGATAGTTGGTGTGATGTCTTCCACAAAGTGTGTTTGATGACATATACAGTGGATGTGATGGCAGTTATAACGGGTTTCAAGACAGATATAGAGCATGTGTAGTCATACACAGTGTGGGTGAGATCATTTACAGTGGATATGATGTCATAAAATAGTGGGTTCCATGACAGGCAAACAATGGTATGATGACATCAAGAGTGGATTTGATGTCATTTAAAATGCCTATAGTGTCATACAGGCAGTGGGTGTGATTGCACGCATACATAAGGCAGAGTATAATCACTGAAGTGAGTGTGATTACACCGATATAGTGGGTGTGATGTCGGATACAGTGATTGTGTTGTCATTCATACACCTTGTGAGATCTCACATATACTGAGTATGATGTCAATAACATAGTAGGTCTCCTTTCTCAGTTACAGTCGTTTTGATGTCACAAGTATAGTGGATGAGATGTCATAAACAGTGGATGTGATGTTATGAACAGAGTGGATGGGATGTCATGAGTACAGTCTTGTGATGTCATAAAGAAAGAGTGTGATGTTACATAGAATTCATATGAAGTCATACATATAGTGGGTTTGCTATCACACATATTCCAGGTGTGGTATTATCAATACACTGTAAATAACGGCACAGCTACAATGGATGCGATGTCAGATACACTGTGTGTGATGATATTAATACAGAGTGTGTGATGTCATAGAGCGGTGTGACTTCATACAGAGTGAATGTGATGTCATACGTAGTTCATATGATTTCATACATATTGTGGCTGTGATATCATACAGACAATGTGGCTTATATCATCGATAATCTCGGTGTGATGACAGACATACTGTGGATGTGCTGTCAGATATAATGGCTGTGATGTGAGGCCGAGTAGCTATGATGTCATGAACAGAGTGTTGTGATGTCGTAAAGCCTGGGTGTGATGTCGTATATAGTGCATAATGTTCCATGCCTATAGCAGGTGTCATGTAATACATACAGTTTGTGTTATATCATTGATAAAGAGGGTGTGATCACACAAATCCCGATTCGGAGGTGTGATGTCAGATATACTGTTTGTATCGTCTCAACACAGTGTGTTTGATGTCAAGCATATTGGATATGGATTCACAAATGCACTGGGTGTGACGTTCCACATAAAGTGTCTGTGATGTCAGAGGTATAGGGGATGGGACGTCATTAACCATGGATATGATGTTACATATAGGAGACCTGATGTCATGAATGCAGTGGCTGTGATGTCGTAAATGATGAGGATTGCTGTCATAAAGTGTGAATGTGATGTCATGTAGAGTGTGTATTATGTCATATGTATGCCAAGGGTGATATTTCCATACTTGTTGTGATGTCATTGATACAGAGTGTGTGACGACACAGATACAGTGGCTGTGATGTCAAATATAGTGGGTGAGATGTCAGGAATAGTCGGGGTGATGTCATGAAACCAGTATGGATGATATTATATATATTGGGTATGATGTCATTAAAATATTGGGTGTGATGTCATACATTTAGTTGTCTGATGTCGTATAGAGTTCAGGTGATGTCATGCATATTGTATATGATGTCCTACATAGAGTGAGTGTGATGTCTTACAGAGAGTGTGTGTGGTATAATTTATACACTGGATTGATGACAGAGATACCGTGGAAGTAGTGTCAGATACAGCGGGTGAGATGGCAGATTTAAAGTCTGTATTCTCTTTTGTGTGTGCTCATATAGTGTGTGCGAGTTCATGAATGCAGTGGTTGTAATGTGATGACTACAATTGTTTGAGTTCATAGAGAGTGGATGCGACCATATGTATAATGCATAAGATGTCATATATAAAGTGGGTTTGGTATCATGCAAACATTTGGTCAGAGGTCATCAATAGGGTGGATTCAATGTCAGATATAGTGGGAGTGATGTCATGAGTGCAGGACATGTGATGTTATGAACAATCTGTGAAGATATAAAATGTGGATACAATGCCGTATAGAGTTTATATGATGGTATACATATAGTGGGTGTGAGGTCATACACACAAAGGCTGTGATATCGTCGAAAGTGTGGGTGTGACCACATGGATACACTGGCTGTAATGTTAAAATTATCGTGAATGTGATGTCGTATACAACGGTTATGATGTCTTCTTGCATAGCAAATGAGATCTCATAAATACAGTTGGTGTGGTATCCTCAATACAGTGGATGTCATGACCCAGATACCATGGACACGATGTCAAATAGAGTGGAACTGATGTCCTAGAAACGATGGTTTGATGTCATAAACTGAAGACGGGATGTCTTTTATGGTGTAAATGTTCACATACATATGCCGAGTGTGATGTCATGCAAAAAGTGTGTGTGATATCAGTGGAGAGGTTGTGGCGGCAAGAAAGATTGGGGGCAATGCCTGGTACAGTGGGTGTGATGTCATGCCTGAAGTGGATGTGGCAACATAAATTCTGTGTTTTGGTGCGATAGAGTGGATATGATGTCATCTGAAGTGCAAATGATGTCATATATATGCCGAGTGTGGTGTCAACAACACAGTGTTGTGATGTCATACATTGTGGGTATGATGTCATAAAAAGTGTGGATAGGATGACACACGTATACTGGCTGTGATAGGATACATAGAGTGGCTGTGATATCATTGGTAGAGTGGGGGTGATAACACAGTTACAGTGGACGTGAGGTGAGATATAGTGGATGTGATGTGAGATATATATTGGACTTCATGTCATAAATAAAGTGGGGTGAGGTCATAAAGAGTGAATGTGATGTCATATGTAGTACATATGATGTCATACAGATAGTGGCTGTGATGTCATAGTTACACTGGGTTGGATAAAATTGGTACATTGCATGTGTTGACACAGATACAATGCGTGTGATGTCAGACATAGTGGCTGTGAAGTTACACAATGGTTGCTTTTTATAAGAGTGCGTGTGATGCCATATGAAGTAAATATGTCATAAACATAGAGTGTGTGAGGTTGTAGATAGAGTCATTGTGTGATGTCACATACATAGTGAAAGTGATATCATACACAGTCGATGACATGTCATATCATATATAGTTCATGTGATGTCTTCAATAAAGTGCATGTGGTGTCATAAATACTAAGAATTGTTGTCATAAAGTGTGGATATGATGTCATGTGTGGTGCATATGATGGCATACATATGCCACCTCTGAACTCTTAGATAGTTGGTGTGATGTCTTCCACAAAGTGTGTTTGATGACATATACAGTGGATGTGATGGCAGTTATAACGGGTTTCAAGACAGATATAGAGCATGTGTAGTCATACACAGTGTGGGTGAGATCATTTACAGTGGATATGATGTCATAAACATAGTGGGTTCCATGACAGGCAAACAATGGTATGATGACATCAAGAGTGGATTTGATGTCATTTAAAATGCCTATAGTGTCATACAGGCAGTGGGTGTGATTGCACGCATACATAAGGCAGAGTATAATCACTGAAGTGAGTGTGATTACACCGATATAGTGGGTGTGATGTCGGATACAGTGATTGTGTTGTCATTCATACACCTTGTGAGATCTCACATATACTGAGTATGATGTCAATAACATAGTAGGTCTCCTTTCTCAGTTACAGTCGTTTTGATGTCACAAGTATAGTGGATGAGATGTCATAAACAGTGGATGTGATGTTATGAACAGAGTGGATGGGATGTCATGAGTACAGTCTTGTGATGTCATAAAGAAAGAGTGTGATGTTACATAGAATTCATATGAAGTCATACATATAGTGGGTTTGCTATCACACATATTCCAGGTGTGGTATTATCAATACACTGTAAATAACGGCACAGCTACAATGGATGCGATGTCAGATACACTGTGTGTGATGATATTAATACAGAGTGTGTGATGTCATAGAGCGGTGTGACTTCATACAGAGTGAATGTGATGTCATACGTAGTTCATATGATTTCATACATATTGTGGCTGTGATATCATACAGACAATGTGGCTTATATCATCGATAATCTCGGTGTGATGACAGACATACTGTGGATGTGCTGTCAGATATAATGGCTGTGATGTGAGGCCGAGTAGCTATGATGTCATGAACAGAGTGTTGTGATGTCGTAAAGCCTGGGTGTGATGTCGTATATAGTGCATAATGTTCCATGCCTATAGCAGGTGTCATGTAATACATACAGTTTGTGTTATATCATTGATAAAGAGGGTGTGATCACACAAATCCCGATTCGGAGGTGTGATGTCAGATATACTGTTTGTATCGTCTCAACACAGTGTGTTTGATGTCAAGCATATTGGATATGGATTCACAAATGCACTGGGTGTGACGTTCCACATAAAGTGTCTGTGATGTCAGAGGTATAGGGGATGGGACGTCATTAACCATGGATATGATGTTACATATAGGAGACCTGATGTCATGAATGCAGTGGCTGTGATGTCGTAAATGATGAGGATTGCTGTCATAAAGTGTGAATGTGATGTCATGTAGAGTGTGTATTATGTCATATGTATGCCAAGGGTGATATTTCCATACTTGTTGTGATGTCATTGATACAGAGTGTGTGACGACACAGATACAGTGGCTGTGATGTCAAATATAGTGGGTGAGATGTCAGGAATAGTCGGGTGTGATGTCATGAAACCAGTATGGATGATATTATATATATTGGGTATGATGTCATTAAAATATTGGGTGTGATGTCATACATTTAGTTGTCTGATGTCGTATAGAGTTCAGGTGATGTCATGCATATTGTATATGATGTCCTACATAGAGTGAGTGTGATGTCTTACAGAGAGTGTGTGTGGTATAATTTATACACTGGATTGATGACAGAGATACCGTGGAAGTAGTGTCAGATACAGCGGGTGAGATGGCAGATTTAAAGTCTGTATTCTCTTTTGTGTGTGCTCATATAGTGTGTGCGAGTTCATGAATGCAGTGGTTGTAATGTGATGACTACAATTGTTTGAGTTCATAGAGAGTGGATGCGACCATATGTATAATGCATAAGATGTCATATATAAAGTGGGTTTGGTATCATGCAAACATTTGGTCAGAGGTCATCAATAGGGTGGATTCAATGTCAGATATAGTGGGAGTGATGTCATGAGTGCAGGACATGTGATGTTATGAACAATCTGTGAAGATATAAAATGTGGATACAATGCCGTATAGAGTTTATATGATGGTATACATATAGTGGGTGTGAGGTCATACACACAAAGGCTGTGATATCGTCGAAAGTGTGGGTGTGACCACATGGATACACTGGCTGTAATGTTAAAATTATCGTGAATGTGATGTCGTATACAACGGTTATGATGTCTTCTTGCATAGCAAATGAGATCTCATAAATACACAGTTGGTGTGGTATCCTCAATACAGTGGATGTCATGACCCAGATACCATGGACACGATGTCAAATAGAGTGGAACTGATGTCCTAGAAACGATGGTTTGATGTCATAAACTGAAGACGGGATGTCTTTTATGGTGTAAATGTTCACATACATATGCCGAGTGTGATGTCATGCAAAAAGTGTGTGTGATATCAGTGGAGAGGTTGTGGCGGCAAGAAAGATTGGGGGCAATGCCTGGTACAGTGGGTGTGATGTCATGCCTGAAGTGGATGTGGCAACATAAATTCTGTGTTTTGGTGCGATAGAGTGGATATGATGTCATCTGAAGTGCAAATGATGTCATATATATGCCGAGTGTGGTGTCAACAACACAGTGTTGTGATGTCATACATTGTGGGTATGATGTCATAAAAAGTGTGGATAGGATGACACACGTATACTGGCTGTGATAGGATACATAGAGTGGCTGTGATATCATTGGTAGAGTGGGGGTGATAACACAGTTACAGTGGACGTGAGGTGAGATATAGTGGATGTGATGTGAGATATATTGGACTTCATGTCATAAATAAAGTGGGGTGAGGTCATAAAGAGTGAATGTGATGTCATATGTAGTACATATGATGTCATACAGATAGTGGCTGTGATGTCATAGTTACACTGGGTTGGATAAAATTGGTACATTGCATGTGTTGACACAGATACAATGCGTGTGATGTCAGACATAGTGGCTGTGAAGTTACACAATGGTTTGCTTTTTATAAGAGTGCGTGTGATGCCATATGAAGTAAATATGTCATAAACATAGAGTGTGTGATGTTGTAGATAGAGTCATTGTGTGATGTCACATACATAGTGAAAGTGATATCATACACAGTCGATGACATGTCATATCATATATAGTTCATGTGATGTCTTCAATAAAGTGCATGTGGTGTCATAAATACTAAGAATTGTTGTCATAAAGTGTGGATATGATGTCATGTGTGGTGCATATGATGGCATACATATGCCACCTCTGAACTCTTAGATAGTTGGTGTGATGTCTTCCACAAAGTGTGTTTGATGACATATACAGTGGATGTGATGGCAGTTATAACGGGTTTCAAGACAGATATAGAGCATGTGTAGTCATACACAGTGTGGGTGAGATCATTTACAGTGGATATGATGTCATAAACATAGTGGGTTCCATGACAGGCAAACAATGGTATGATGACATCAAGAGTGGATTTGATGTCATTTAAAATGCCTATAGTGTCATACAGGCAGTGGGTGTGATTGCACGCATACATAAGGCAGAGTATAATCACTGAAGTGAGTGTGATTACACCGATATAGTGGGTGTGATGTCGGATACAGTGATTGTGTTGTCATTCATACACCTTGTGAGATCTCACATATACTGAGTATGATGTCAAAAACATAGTAGGTCTCCTTTCTCAGTTACAGTCGTTTTGATGTCACAAGTATAGTGGATGAGATGTCATAAACAGTGGATGTGATGTTATGAACAGAGTGGATGGGATGTCATGAGTACAGTCTTGTGATGTCATAAAGAAAGAGTGTGATGTTACATAGAATTCATATGAAGTCATACATATAGTGGGTTTGCTATCACACATATTCCAGGTGTGGTATTATCAATACACTGTAAATAACGGCACAGCTACAATGGATGCGATGTCAGATACACTGTGTGTGATGATATTAATACAGAGTGTGTGATGTCATAGAGCGGTGTGACTTCATACAGAGTGAATGTGATGTCATACGTAGTTCATATGATTTCATACATATTGTGGCTGTGATATCATACAGACAATGTGGCTTATATCATCGATAATCTCGGTGTGATGACAGACATACTGTGGATGTGCTGTCAGATATAATGGCTGTGATGTGAGGCCGAGTAGCTATGATGTCATGAACAGAGTGTTGTGATGTCGTAAAGCCTGGGTGTGATGTCGTATATAGTGCATAATGTTCCATGCCTATAGCAGGTGTCATGTAATACATACAGTTTGTGTTATATCATTGATAAAGAGGGTGTGATCACACAAATCCCGATTCGGAGGTGTGATGTCAGATATACTGTTTGTATCGTCTCAACACAGTGTGTTTGATGTCAAGCATATATTGGATATGGATTCACAAATGCACTGGGTGTGACGTTCCACATAAAGTGTCTGTGATGTCAGAGGTATAGGGGATGGGACGTCATAAACCATGGATATGATGTTACATATAGGAGACCTGATGTCATGAATGCAGTGGCTGTGATGTCGTAAATGATGAGGATTGCTGTCATAAAGTGTGAATGTGATGTCTGTAGAGTGTGTATTATGTCATATGTATGCCAGGGTGATATTTCCATACTTGTTGTGATGTCATTGATACAGAGTGTGTGACGACACAGATACAGTGGCTGTGATGTCAAATATAGTGGGTGAGATGTCAGGATATAGTCGGTGTGATGTCATGAAACCAGTATGGTGATATTATATATATTGGGTATGATGTCATTAATATACTGGGTGTGATGTCATACATTTAGTTGTCTGATGTCGTATAGAGTTCAGGTGATGTCATGCATATTGTATATGATGTCCTACATAGAGTGAGTGTGATGTCTTACAGAGAGTGTGTGTGGTATAATTGATACACTGGATTGATGACAGAGATACCGTGAAGTAGTGTCAGATACAGCGGGTGAGATGGCAGATTTAAAGTCTGTATTCTCTTGTGTGTGTGTCATATATGTGTGTGTGAGTTCATGAATGCAGTGGATGTAATGTGATGACTACAATTGTTTGAGTTCATAGAGAGTGGATGTGATGATATGTATAATGCATAAGATGTCATATATAAAAGTGGGTTTGTCATATCATGCAAACATTTGGTCAGAGGTCATCAATAGGGTGGATTCAATGTCAGATATAGTGGGAGTGATGTCATGAGTGCATTATGGCATGTGATGTGATGATAAAAATCTGTGAAGATATAAAATGTGGATACAATGCCGTATAGAGTTTATATGATGGTATACATGTAGTGGGTGTGAGGTCATACATACAAAGGGTGTGATATCGTCGAAAGAGTGGGTGTGACCACACAGATACAGTGGCTGTAATGTTAAAAATATCGTGAATGTGATGTCGTATACAACGGTTATGATGTCTTCTTGCATAGCGCATGAGATCTCATAAATACATTTGGTGTGATATCCTCAATACAGTGGATGTCATGACCCAGATACCATGGATACGATGTAAAATAGAGTGGAACTGATGTCCTAGAAACGATGGTTTGATGTCATAAACTGAGGACGTGATGTCTTGTATGGTGTAAAACGTTCACATACATATGCCGAGTGTGATGTCATGCAAAAGAGTGTGTGTGATATCAGTGGAGAGGTTGTGATGGCAAGAAAGAGTGGGGGCAATGTCTGGTACAGTGGGTGTGATGTCATGCCTGAAGTGGATGTGGCAACATAAATTCTGTGATTTGGTGTGATAGAGTGGATGTGATGTCATCTGAAGTGCAAATGATGTCATATATATGCCGAGTGTGGTGTCAACAACACAGTGTTGTGATGTCATACATTGTGGATATGATGTCATAAAAAGTGTGGATAGGATGACACACGTATACTGGCTGTGATATGATACATAGAGTGGCTGTGATATCATTTGTAGAGTGGGGGTGATAACACAGATACAGTGGACGTGAGGTGAGATATAGTGGATGTGATGTGAGATATATTGGACTTCATGTCATAAATAAAGTGGGGTGAGGTCATAAAGAGTGATGTGATGTCATATGTAGTACATATGATGTCATACAGATAGTGGCTGTGATGTCATACATACACTGGGTTGGATAAAATTGGTACATTGCATGTGTTGACACAGATACAATGCGTGTGATGTCAGACATAGTGGCTGTGAAGTTACACAATGGTTGTGTTTTTTATAAGAGTGCGTGTGATGCCATGTAAAATAAATATGTCATAAACATAGAGTGTGTGATGTTGTAGATAGGTCATTGTGTGATGTCACATACATAGTGAAAGTGATATCATACACAGTCGATGACATGTCATATCATATATAGTTCATGTGATGTCTTCAATAAAGTGC
Organism: Odocoileus hemionus; assembly: GCA_020976825.1. Taxonomy (NCBI): domain Eukaryota; kingdom Metazoa; phylum Chordata; class Mammalia; order Artiodactyla; family Cervidae; genus Odocoileus; species Odocoileus hemionus. The sequence goes on from JAJLRB010000953.1 coordinate 14,875, forward strand.
ATGTGTGTGTCATAAATACTAAGGATTGTTGTCATAAAGTGTGGATATGATGTCATGTATACGTGCATATGATGGCATACATATGCCACCCTGTGAACTCTTAGATAGTTGGTGTGATGTTTTCCACAAAGTGTGTTTGATGACATATACAGTGGATGTGATGGCAGTTATAACGGGTTTCAAGACAGATATAGAGCATGTGTAGTCATACACAGTGTGGGTGTGATCATCATACAGTGGATATGATGTCATAAACATAGTGGGTTCCATGACAGTGCAAACAATGGTATGATGACATCAAGAGTGGATTTGATGTCATTTAAAATGCCTATAGTGTCATACAGGCAGTGGGTGTGATTGCACGCATACATAAGGCAGAATATAATCACTGAAGTGAGTGTGATTCGATATAGTGGGTGTGATGTCGGATACAGTGATTGTGTTGTCATTCATACACCTTGTGAGATCTCACATATACTGAGTATGATGTCAAAAACATAGTAGGTCTCCTTTCTAGTTACAGTCGTTTTGATGTCACAAGTATAGTGGATGAGATGTCATAAACAGTGATGTGATGTTATGAACAGAGTGGATGGGATGTCATGAGTACAGTCTTGTGATGTCATAAAGAAAGAGTGTGATGTCACATAGAATTCATATGAAGTCATACATATAGTGGGTTTGCTATCACACATATTGCAGGTGTGGTATAATCAATACACTGTAAGTAAGTGATGCAGCTACAATGGATGCGATGTCAGATACACTGTGTGTGATGACATTGAATACAGAGGGTGTGATGTCATAGAGCGGTGTGATATTACAGAGTGAATGTGATGTCATACGTAGTTCATATGATGTCATATATATTGTGGCTGTGATATCATACATACAATGTTTTATATCATTGATAATCTCTGGGTGTGATGACACATACTGTGAATGTGCTGTCAGATATAATGGCTGTGATGTGAGGATAAATTAGCTTTGATGTCATGAATAGAGTGTTGTGATGTCGTAAAGCCTGGGTGTGATGTCGTATATAGTGCATAATGTGCCATACATATAGCATGTGTGATGTAATACATACAGTGTGTGTTATATCATCGATAAAGAGGGTGTGATCACACAATATAGATTGGAGGTGTGATGTCAGATATAGTGTTTGTATCGTCTCAACACAGTGTGTTTGATGTCAAATATAGTGGATATGAATTCACAAAAATGCAGTGGGTGTGATGTTCCAGAGATAAAGTGGCTGTGATGTCAGAGGTATAGGGGATGAAATGTCATAAACGTTGGATGTGATGTTACATATAGAGGAGATCTGATGTCATGAATGCAGTGGTTGTGATGTCATAAATGATGAGGATTGATGTCATAAAGTGTGAATGTGATGTCATGTAGAGTGTGTATGATGTCACATGTGTATGCCAATTGTGACGATTTCCATACTTGTTGTGATGTCATCGATACAAAGTACATCGTGTGTGTCATCTGTGTGACACAGAGATACAGTGGCTGTGATGTCAAATATAGTGGGTGAGATTCAGGTATAGTCGTTGTGTTGTCATGAAAGCAGTATGGTGATGATATTATATATATTGGATATGATGTCATAAATATACTGGTGTGATGTCATACATATAGGGGTGTGATGTCATAAAGAGTTCATGTGATGTCATGCATACTGTATATGATGTCATACATATAGTGTGAGTGTGATGTCATCCAGACAGTGTGGTGTGGTATAATTAATACACTGGGTCTGATGACACAGATACAGTGGAATGAAGTCTCAGATACAGTGGGTGAGATGGCAGATATAAACATTTGTGTTGTCATGTGTGTGATCTCATATATAGTGTCTGTGATGTCATGATGCAATGGATGTAATGTGATGACTAAAATGGTGTGAGTTCAGAAGAATGGATGCGACGTTATGTATAGTGCATAAGATGTCATACATAAAGTGGGTGTGATATCATGCATACAGTTGGTCTGAGTCATCAATGGAGTGGTTGTGATGACACAGAGAGAGTGGATGCAATGTCAGATAAAGTGGGAGTGATGTCATGAGTACAATGCATGTGATGTCATAAATAATGTGTGTCGTGTCCTAAAATGTGGATGTGATGCCTTATAAAGTGTTTATGATGTTATGCAAACAGAGTTGTGATGTCATACATACAAAGGGTGTGATATCATGGAAAGATTGGGTGTGAGACACAGATTCAGTGGCTTTAATGTAACAAATATAGTGAATATGATGTTGTATACAATGAATATGATGTCATCATATATAGCGGATGAGATCTCATAAATACAGTTTTTGTGATATCAATACAGTGGATGTGATGACACAGATACGTGGATATGATGTAAAAATATACTGTGGGTGATGTCTTAAAAATGGTGGTTTGATGTTATAATGTGAGGATATGATTTCTTCTATAGTGCAATAGATGCTATACATATGCCGAGTGTGAAGTCATACAAAGACTGGGTGTGACGTTGTCAATACAGTGGGTGTGGTGACACAGATTACTGGCTGTGATGTCACATGTATAGTGTATATGTTGCCCTGCATACTGGATGTGGTTTCATAAATAGAGGTTGTGCTGTCCTAAGTACAGTAGTGTGATGACAAAAGCAGTGGATGTGATGTTATTATAGTGCATATGATGTCACACATATAGTGGGTGTGATGTTATACAAAAGTGGATGTGATATCAGCGGAGAGGTTGTGATGACAAAGATACACTTGGTGCGATGTCTGTAGAGTGAGTATGATGTCATGCCTGAAGTGGATGTGGCATCATAAAATATGTGGTTTGCTGTGATAGAGCGGATATGATGTCATCTATAGTGCAAATGATGTCATAAATATGCCGAGTGTGGTGTCAACAACACCGAGGGTTGTGATGTCATACATAGTGGGTATCATGTCACAAATATAGTGGATAGGAAGTCACACGTATACTGGATGTGATATCATACATATATATTGGCTGAGATACCATCGATTGGGTGGGGGGGTGATGACACAGATACAGTGGACGTGAGGTCAGATATAGTGGAGTGATGTCATATATAGTGGACGTGATGTCATAAATAAAAGTGGTGTGATGTCATAAAGAGTGATGTGATGTCATATGTATTACATATGATTTCATATATTTAGTGGAGATGATGTCATACATACACTGGGTTTGATAAAATTGATACATTCAGTGTGATGACACAGATAAAGTGGGTGTGATATCAGACATAGTGGCTGTGAAGCACGCAATGGCTGTATTGTCATAACACTGTGTTTGATGCCATATAAAGTAGATATGTCATAAATGTAGTGTGTGTGATGTCATCGAAACAGTCATTGTGAGAAGTCACACATACAGTGAATGTGCTATCACACACAGTAGATGACATGTCATATGTAGTGCGTGTGATGTCATGAGTAGAGTGCATGTGATGTCATAAATACTAAGGATTGTTGTCATAAAGTGTGGATATGATGTCATGTATAGTGCATAGGATGGCATACATATGCCACCTGTGATGTCTTACATAGTTGGTGTGATGTCTTCGATAGAGTGGGTGTGATGACATAAACAGTGGATGTGGTGGCAGAGGGAATGGGTTTCAAGTCAGATATAGAACTTGCGTTGTCATCTACACAGTGTGGGTGAGATCATATATAGTGGATATGATGTCATAAACATAGTGGTTGCCATGACTTACAAACAAGGATATGATGTCATCAAGAGTGCATGTAATGTCATATACAGTGCCTATTTTGTCCTACATGCTGTGGGTGTGATTTCATACATACATAAGGTTTCATACCATCAATCAATTTGGTGTGATTACACAGATACAGTAGGTGTGACGTCTGATACAGTGGTTGTGTTGTCATTCATACACCATGTGAAATGTCATATATACTGAGTATGATGTCTTAAATATAGTAGGTGTGTTGTTATAGATACAGTGGCTGTGATGTCACAAGTATAGTGTATGTGATGTCATATACAGTGCATGTGATTTCATGAATAGAGTGGATGTGATATCATGAATACAGTCTCGTGATGCCATAAACTGGTGGTTTTAATGTCATAAAGTGAAAATGTGATGTCGTGTATAGTGCCAAGTTGCCATATATATGGCGAGTGTGATGTAGTACAACGAGTGGGTGTGATGTTGTCAATACAGTCGTTGTGATGACACAGATTAGTGGTTGTGATGTCACATGTGTAGTGTATATGTTCCCTATATACTGGATGTAGTTTCATATATAGAGGTTGTGATGTCATAAGTACAGTAGTCTGAAGACTTAAGGTGTGGATATGAAGTTATATATAGTGCATATGATGTCATGCATATTGTTGGTTTGATGTCATACAAAATTGGGTGTGATATCAGTGAAGAAATTGTCATGAGAAAGATACAGTGGGTGTGATGTCATGCCTGAAGTGGATGTGATGTCAAAAATACTGTGGTTTGCTGTAATAGAGTATATGTGACGTCTTCTGTAGTGCAAATGATGTCACACATATGCCTAGTGTGGTGGCATCAACACACAGTGTTGTGATGTCATACATAGTGTGTATCATGGCATAAATATAGTGGATATGATGTCACACGTATACTGGATGTGATATCATACATATATTGGCTGTGATATCATCGATAGGGTGAGTGTGATGACACGTATACAGTGGACGTGAGGTCAGATATAGTGGATGTGATGTCAGATAGAGTGGACGTGATGTCATAAACAAAAGTGGTGTGATGTCATAAATAAAGTGGTGTGATGTCATAAATAAAGTGTTTTGATGTCATAAAGAGTGGATGTGATGTCATATGCAGTGCATATGATGTCACACATATAGTGGCTGTGATGTCATACGTACACTGGTTTTGATAAAGTAGATACATTGGGTGTGATGACACACATAGAGTGGGTGTGATATCATAGGTGTAGGGGATGAGATGTCATTCACCGTGGATGTAATGTCATATATAGGAGATCTGATGTCATGAATGCAGTGGTTGTGATGTCATAAATACTGAGAATTGATGTCATAAATTGTGAATGTGATTTCTTGTAGAATGTGTATGATGTAATTCGTATGCCAAGTGTGATGACTTCCATAATTGTTGTGATGCTATCGATACAGCGGGTGTGACGACACTGATACAGTGGGTGTGATGTCAAATATGGTGGATGTAATGTCAGGAATGGCCGTTGTGTTGTCATGAAAGCAGTGTGTGTGATATCATATATAATGGATATGATGTCATAAATATACTGGATGTGATGTCATACATATAGGGGTCTGATGTCATAGAGTTCATGCCATGTCATGTATACTGAATATGATGTCATATATATAGTGTGTGTGAAGTGATCCAGAGAGTGGATGTGGTGTAATTGATACACTGGGTTTGATGACACAAATACAGTGGATGCAGTGTCAGATATAGTGTGTGAGATGGCAGATATAACATCGTGTTGTCTTATGTGTGTGATGGCATATATAGTGTGTGTGATATCATGAATTCAGTGGATGTAATGTGATGACTACAATGGTGTGAAATCATAAAGAGTGGATGTGACGTTAGGTGTAGTGCATAAGATGTCATACATAAACTGGGTGTGATGTCATATATACAGTTCTTCAGAGATCATCAATAGAGTGGTTGTGATGACACAGATACAGTGGATGCAATGTCAGATAGTGGGAGTGATATCATGAGTACAGTGCATTTGCTGTCATAAGTAATGTGGTGTGATCTCATAAAATGTGGATGTGATGCCTTATATAGTGTATGTGATGTTAAACATATAGTTGGTGTGATGTCATACCTACCAAGGTTGTGATATGATGGAAAGAGTGTGTGTGAGACACAGATACAGTTTCTGCAATGCTACAAATAGAGTGAATATGATGTTTTATACAATGGATATGATGTCGTCATATATGGTCGATGAGATTTCATAAATACAGATGGTATGATATCATCAATACAGTGGATGTGATGACAGAGATACCATGGATATAATGTCAAATATACTGGGTGTGATGTCTTAAAAAAAATGTTGGTATGATGTCATAAAGTGAGGGTGTGATGTCTTCTATGGTGCAAAAGATGTTATACATATGCCGGGTGTGATGTCATACAGAGAGTGGGTGTCATGTCGTCAATACAGTGGGTGTAATGACACACATTAGTGGTTGTGATGTCACATGTGTAGTGTATATGCTTCCCTGCGTACTGGATGTGGTTTCATATACAGAGGTTATGCTGTCATAAGTCCAGTATTGTGATGATATAAGCAGTGGATGTGATGTTATATATAGTGCGTATGATATCACCCATATAGTGGGTATGATGTCATACAAAAGTGGCTGTGATATCCCTGGAGAGGTTGTGATGACAAAGATACAGCGGATGCGATGTCTGATAGAGTGGGTGTGATCTCATGCCTGAAGTGGATGTGACATAAAAAATACTGTGGTTTGCTTAGATAGCATGGATGTGATGTCATCTGTAGTGCAAATATTGTCATACATATGCTGAGTGTGGTATCATCAACACACAGTGTTGTGATGTCATATATACTGGGTATGATGTCATAAATATAGTGGATATGATGTCACAGATATAGTGGATGTGCTATCATACATATATTGGCTGTGATATTCGATAGAGCGGGTGTGATGACACAGATACAGTGCACGTGAGGTCAGATATAGTGGATATGATGTCATATATGCTGGACTTGAAGTCATACATAAAGTGGTGTGATGTCATAAAGAGTGATTGTGATGTCATATGTATTACATATGATTTCAGACAAATTGTGGAGGTGATGTCATACAAACACTGGGTTTGATAAAATTGATACATTGGGTGTGATGACACAAATACAGTGGGGTGTGATATCAGACACAGTGGCTGTGAAGCACGCAATGGTTGTGTGGTCATAACACTCTGTGTGATGCCATACAAAGTAGATATGTCATAAACGTAGTGTGTGTGATATTATAGAAACAGTCATTGTGAGAAGTCACATATATAGTGAATGTGATATCACACAGTAGATGACATGTCATATATAGTGCATGTGATGTCTTGAAAACAGTGCATATGATGTCATAAATACTAAGGATTGTTGTCATAAAGTGTGGATATGATGTCCTGTATAGTGCATAGGATGGCATACATATGCCACGTGTGATGTCTTACATAGTTGGTGTGATGTCTTTGACAGAGTGGGTGTGATGACATACACAGTGTATGTGATGGCAGAGAGAATGGGTTTCAAGTTAGACAGAGAGCTGTGTTGTCATCCACGCAGTATGGATATGACATAGTCACTGAATAAACATGAGTTTTTAAGGGCCATCCCCACCGTAACTCGAGAATATACCCCAGGTTCCCGCCGCAACTCGAGAAAAACCATGCGTCTTCCTTCTCGCCACGAGATGAATCCTGGTTCCCCTGCATTGCATGCAAAGCAATTCCGTGTTCCCCAACAAACACGTGAGGAGACTTGACATGCTTGACGGAACTCCAGCGATTCCCCAAGAACAATGTCACAAGTCTAGAGGGATGGTGAAGTCACCACAGCAACGCAAAATCGAAGTGTGTACCCCAAATCAACTCGAGATGAGGCCCGATTCCCTGCCTTGGCTCCAGAGTCATCCCGTGTTCCCCATCAAATAAGAAAAGTGGCTTGACTTCCTTTAGGCAACTCCAGAGATTCCCCAAGAACACCGTCCCAAGTTTAAAGGAACACCAAGTTCAGCACAGCAACACGAGGAAAGCTCCATGTACCACAAATCATCTCGAGATGACAGCTGATTCCCTGGCTTCAAATCAAGAGGAATGCTAACTTTCCACAAGCACCTCAAGAGGAGGCTTCTCTCAGCTATAGGAATGTGAGAGGGACCCTGAGATTGCTGCCCCAAGTGGAATGGACACTGAGATGCCCTGACTCGAAATAAGGCCGGATTTTGCTGCAGTGATTTGAATGCAGGCTCGTCATTCATCTCACAAGATGAAGGGATGTCTGAATCCCCTGTGTAGGCCCTAGAGAAAGCCCTAGTTCCCCGCCTCATCTCGACAGGATGCCTCACATTCCTTTGACAATGCGAAAGGAACGTGGAGTTCAATGCTTCAAAAGGAGAGGATGCCTGACTCCTCTTGAAAAATGACAAGTATCCCAGTATCACTTCGTCACCTGGAATAGGACTCTGCTTCTCCCGCCTCACCTCGAGAGGCATCCCTATTGCCCATCCAAGCCTCAAGGAGAATCCTACGGTGTCCCTCACAACTAGACAGGAGTCCTGACGTAGCTGAACAAAATTGAGTTTTGAAGGGCCATCCCAGTCGTAACTCGAGAATATACCCAAGGTGCCTGCCGCAACTCGAGAAAAACCATGAGACTTCCCCCTCTCCACGAGATGAGGCCCAATTCACCTGCATTGCATGCACAGAAATGCTGTGTTCCCTATAAAACACGAAAGGAGCCTTGACTTCCTTATTGGAACTCCAGAGAGTCCCCAAGAACACTGTCACAAGTTTAGAGGGACCCTGAAGTCAATGCAGCAGACGAAAGGGCTCTGTGGACCCCAAATCAATTCAAGATAAGGCCCAATTCCCCTGACGTGGCTTCAGAGCTAACCTGTGCATCCCCCATCATACACGACAAGTGGCTTGACCTCCTTTAGGCAACTCCAGACTTTCACTGAGAACGTCTCAAGACTAGAGGAACACCAACTTCAGCACAGCAACTCGAGAAAAGCTCCATGTACAAAAAATCATCTTCAGATGATAGCTGATTCCCTGGCTTCGACTCAAGAGGAATGCCAACGTTTCACAAGCACCTCACGAGGAGTCTAGGCTCAGCTATAGGTATGTGAGAGGAACGCTGAGTTTGCTGCCTCAAGTAGAATGGACACCGAGATGCCCTGACTTGAAATAAGGCGAGATTACCCTGCAGTGTCTTGAATGCTGTCTCTTCTTTCATCTCACAAGATGAAGGAATGACTGATTCCCCTGCGGAGAACGTAGAGAAAGCACTAATTCCCCGCCTCATTAGGACAGGAGGCCTCACATCCCTTTGACAACTCGAGAGGAACACGGAGTTCAATTCTTCAAAAGGACATGATGACTGACTCCTCTTGAAAATTGACAGGAATCCCAGTATCCCTGTTGCAACTGGAAAGGGACACTACCTCCCCTGCCTCACCTCGAGAGGCCTCACTATTGCCCTGCCAAGCTTCGAGGAAAATCACCAGGTGTCCCTCACAACTAGACAGGAGTCCTGATGTCGCTTAACCAGCACGAATTTTGAAGAGCTACCCCTTAGTAACTAGAGAATATACTCCAGGTTCCTGCCTCAACTCGAGAAAACAAATGAGACATCCCCCTCGGGGTGAGATGATGCCCGATTCCCCTGCATTGCATGCAGAGCAATCCTTTTTTTTTCCCATTAAACACGAAAGAAGCCTTGACTACTTTGATGGAACTCCAGAGAGTCCCAAGGACCATGTCACATGTATGGGGGGACAATGAGTTCAACACAGTAACACGAAAGAGCTCCGTGTACCCCAAATAAACTTGAGATGAGGCCAGATTCCAATCACTGTCTCCAGTGCCATTCCGTGTTCCCACCAAATACGATATGTGGCTTGAGTTCTTTAGGCAACACCAGAGATTCCCCGAGAACACCGTCCCAAGTCCAAAGGAACACCAAGTTCACCACAGCAACTCGAGAAAAGCTCCGTATACCACAAATCGTCTCAACATGAGAGCTGATTCCCTGGCTTCGACACAAGAGAAATGCTAAATTTCCACAAGCACCTCAAGAGGAGGCTTCTTTCAGCTATAGCAATGTGAGAGGGACCCTGAGGTTGCTGCCCAAAGTGGAATGGACACCTAGATGCCCTGACTAGAAATATGGCCGGATGTCCCTGCAGTGACTTAAGAAGGCTCGTCTTTCATCTAACAAGATGAAGGGATGTATGAATCCCTTGTGGAGACCCTAGAGAAAGCCGTAGTTTGCTGCCTCATCTTGACGGGATGCCGCACGTGCCTTTGACAACGTGAAAGGATCCCCGAGTTCGATGAGTTCACTGTTTCAAAAGTAGACGATGCCTGAGTCCGATTGAAAATTGACAGGAATTCCAATATCCCTGTGACAACTGGAATGGGAAACTGGGTCTCACGCCTCACCTCGAGAGGCGTCCCTAATGCCCTGCCAAGCATCGAGGAGAATACCGAGGTGTCTCAAGCAACTAGACAGGAGTCCTGACGTCGCTGAAGAAACCCGAGTTTTGTAGGGCCATCCCCATCTTAACTCGAGAATATTCCCAAGGTTCCTGCTGCAACTCGAGAAAAAACATGAAACTTTCCCCCCACCCCCCCCCCCCCCCCCCCCCCCCCCCCCCCCCCCCCCCCCCCCCCCCCCCCCCCCCCCCCCCCCCCCCCCCCCCCACCCCCCCCCCCCCCCCCCCCCCCCCCCCCCCCCCCCCCACCCCCCCCACACTGTGAGAAGAGACTTGAGTCCCATTCATAGCTTGTAGAGTAATTTCGTGTTTCTCGTCAAAAAGAAAGGAGCCTTGACTTCCTGGATGGAACTCCAGAGAGTCCCCAAGAACACTGACACAAGTATAGAGGGACCCAGAAGTCACAACAGCAGCATGAAAGCACTCCGTGTACCCTCAAATCATCTCCAGATGAGGCCTGAATCCCCTGCATTAGATCCAGAGCCATTCCGCCGTCAACATCAAACACAACAAGTGGCTTGTCTTTCCTTAATCAACTCTGGAGATAACCCTGGAACACAGTCCAACTCTAGAGGAAAACCAAGTTCAGCACAGCAACTCAAGGAAAGCTCCGTATACCACAAATCATCTCAAGAGTAGACATGATTCCATGGGTTTGTCTCACATAAATGCCAACTTTCTAGAGCACCTCAAGACGAGGAGTTTCTAAGCTATAAGTATGAAACAGAGACCCTGAGTTTGCAGCCTCAAGAAGAATGGACACCGAGATCCCCTGACTCGAAATAAGGCCGGATTTCCCTTCAGTGACTTGAATGCAGGCTCGTCTTTTATCTCACAAGATGAAGGGATGTCTGAATCCCCTGTGGAGACCTCAGAAAAAGCCCTAGTTCCCCGACTCACTACGACAGGAGGCCTCACATCTCTTTGACAACTCGAGAATCGCGGAATTCAATGCTTCCAAAGGAGACGATGACTGACTCCTCTTGAAAATTGAAAGGAATACCAATATAACTTTGGCAACTGGTAAGGGAACCTGGGTTTCCTGCCTCACATTGATAGGCATCCCTATTGCCCTTCCAAGCATCGAGGAGTACCCTGAGTTGTCCCTCACAACTAGACAGGAGTTCTGACGTCACTGAACAAACACGAGTTTTGAAGGGCCATCCCCGTCATAACTCGAGAATATACACCAGGTTCCCACCGCAACAACAGAAACGCCATGAGACATACCCCTCACCGCGAGATGAGGCCCAATCCCCTGCATTGCGTGCAGAGCAATTCCGTGTTCCCCATCAAACGTGGAACGAGCATTGACTTCCTTGGAGGAACTCGAGAGAGTCCCCAAGAACACTGTCACAAGTCTAGAAGGACCCTGATGTTACCGCAGCAACACTAAAGAGCACCAAGAACCACAAATCAACTCGAAATGAGGCTTGATTCCCTGGCATGTGCACTAGAGCCATCCCGAATTCCCCACCAAACACAAGAAGTGGCTTGTCTTCTTTTAAACAACACCAGACGATCCCCGAGATCACCATCCAAAGTCCAGAGGAACACCAAGTTCAGCAGAGCAACTCAATGAGACAAAACTGATTAGTCCCCTTCCCCTTTCTTGAGATATGGATTGTCTCCTGATTTCGTGACTAATATTACCCCTTGTTCCCTTGGTAAACGCTGGAATTTGTTTGATTTGCTGAACTCTCTCATTCCCGACAGCAGTTTCTTGTACTGCAGGCTCTATACACTCATGGAAAAATCATTAAAGCACCTTTACAACTCCAGAGATTCCCCGAAAACAACAACCAAAGTCTAGAAGAACACAAAGTTCAGCACCGCAACTCGAGAAAAGCTCCGTGTACCCCAAATCATCTCAAGATGAGAGCGGATTCCAAGGCAATGTGTCAAGAGGAATGAAGACATTCCACAAGCAACTTTAGATGAGGCATCTCTCAGCAGTGGGTATGTGAGGGAAATCTGAGTTTGCTGCCTCAAGAAGAAAGGACACAGATGTGCCCTGAATGGAAATAAGGCCGGATTTCCCTGCAGTGACTTGAATGCAGGCTCGTCTTTCATCTCACAAGATGAAGGGATGTCAGAATCTCCTGTGGAGACCCTAGAGAAAGCCATATTTCACCGCCTCAAGTGGTTTGTCTTTCCTTAATCAACTCCGGAGATAACCCGGGAACACCATCCCAACTCTAGAGGAATACCAAGTTCAGCACAGAAACACGAGAAAAGCTCCATGTAACAAAAATCATCTTGAGAGTAGAGATGACACCATGGGTTCAACTCACATGAACGCCAACTATATACAGCACCTCAAGACGAGGAGTTTCTCAGCTATAGGAATGTAAGAGAGACACTGAGTGTGCTGCCCCAAGTGGAATGGACACTGAGATACCCTGACTTGAAATAAGGCCGGATTTGTCTGCAGATATTTGAAGGCAGGATTGTATTTCATTTCACAAGGTGAAGGGATGTCTGAATATTCTGTGGAGACTTTAGAGAAAGCACTAGTTCCCCGCCTCATCTCGACAGGAGGCCTCACATCCCCTTGAAAATTCGAGAGGAACTTGGAGTTCAATGCATCAAAAGGACAACAAGCTTCACTCCTCTTAAAAATTGATAGGAATCCGACAATCACTGTGGGAACTGAAACGGACACTGGGTCTCAACTCTCACTTAAAGAGGCATCCCTATTGCCCTGCCAAGCCTTGATGAGAATCTCGAGTTGTCCCTCACTACTAGATATGAGAAAAAACGGCGAGACTTCCCGCTCGCCGCCAGATGAGGTCCGATTCCACTGCATTGGGTGCAGAGAAATTCATTGATCCACATGAAACACGAAAGGAGCATGGGCTTCCTGGATGGAACCCAAGAGAGTCATCAAGAACACTGTCACAAGTTTAGAGGGACCCTGATGTCACCGCATCAATATGAAAGAGTTGGTGTTCCCCAATTCAACTCAAGATGAGTCCAGATTCTCCTGCATGGTGTGCAGACCCATCCCGCATTCCCCATCAAGCAAGAAAAGTGGCTTGACTTCCTTTGGGCAACTCCAGAGATTCCCTGAGAACACCATGTCAAGTCTAGAAGAACATCAAGTTTAGCACATCAAAATCAAGAAATGTACCAGGTACACAAATCATCTCGAGAGGAGAGCAGATTCCCTGGCTTTGACAAAAGAGGAAAGCAAGCTTTTCATAAGCACCTCAAGTGGAGACTTCTCTGATTTACAAGTATGTAGGAGGGACCAGGAGTGTGCTTCCTCAAGTGGAACGGACACCGAGATGCCGTGACTCGAAATATGGCCGGATTTCCCTGCAGTGACTTAAATGCAGGCTAGTATTTCATCTCACAAGATGAAGGGATGTCTGAATCCCCTGGGGAGACCCTAGAGAAAGCCCTAGTTCCCCGCCTCATCTGGAGAGGAGGCCTCACATCCATTTAACAACTCTCGAGGAACGAGGATTTCAATGCTTTATAAAAACATGATGCCTGACTCCTCTTGAAAATTGATAGGAATCCCAATATCCCTGTGGCAACTGGAGAAGTAACCCTGGGACCACATCCTCACCTCATGAGGCTTGCCTATTGCCATGCCAAGCCTCGAGAAGAATTGCGAATTGTCCCACGCAACTAGACAGGAATGTTGACATCGCTGAATGAACACGAGTTTTGAAGGGCCAGCCCCATCCTGACTTCAGGAATATACACCAGTTGTCTGCAAAAACTCAAGAAAAATCATGAGACTTCCCCTCGCCAACGATGAGGCTGCATTTCCCTGCAATGCATGCAGAGCAAATCCGTGTTCCACATCAAACACCAAAGGTGCCTGGATTGCCTGGATGGAACACCAGAGAATCCAAAGACCACTGTCACAAGTCTATAGGGGCCCTGAGGTCACCACAGCACTCACACGAAAGAGATCCGTGTACAAGAAATCAACTCAAGATGAGGCCCGATTGCCCTGCATCGGCTCCAGAGACATCCCACATTCCCCATCAAACACGACAAGGGGCTTAACTTCCTTTAGACAACTCCAGAGATTCCCCGAAAACACAACACCAAAGTCTAGAAAGAACACCAAGTTCAGCCCCGCAACTCGAGAAAAAGTGTCCATGTACCCACAAATTATCTCAAGATGAGAGCGGGATTCACTGGCATTGTGTCAAGATGAATGAAGACATTCCACAAACACTGAAGATGAGGCATCTCTCAGCAGTAATGTATGTGAGAGGGAATCAGAGTTTGCTGCCTAAAAGAAGAACGGACACCGAGGTGCCCTGAGTCAAAATAAAGGTCAGATTTCCCTGCAGTGACATGGAACGCAGGCTCGTCTTTCATCTAACAAGATGAAGGCAGGTCCTGAATCCCCTGTGGAGAACATAGAGGAAGCCCTAGTTTCCATGCCTCATTTCGAGGGGGGATGCCTGACAATCCCTTTGAAAAAATGCAAAAGGAACCCCGAGTTCAATGAGTTCAATGTTTCAAAAGGAGAAGATGCTGAGTCTGCTTGAAGATTGACAGGAATTCCAATATCCCTGTGGCAACTGGAAAGAGAAACTGGGTCTCATGCCTCACCTCGAAGGTGTCCCTAATGCCCTGCCGAAGTGTCGAGGAGAACACTGAGGTGTCCCAAGCAACTAGGACAGGAGTCCTGACGTCGCTGAACAAACCCGAGTTTTGTAGGGCCATCCCCATCTTAACTCGAGAATATTACCAAGGTTCCTGCTGCAACTCGAGGAAAGCATGAAACGTCCCCCCCGCACTATGAGAAGAGGCTCGATTCCCATTCATAGATTGTAGAGTAATTTCGTGTTTCCTGTCAAAAAGAAGGAGCCTTGACTTCATTGTTGAATTCCAGAGGAGTCCCCAAGAACACTGACACAAGTATAGGGGGACCCAGAAGTCACAACAGCAGCATGAAAGCATTCCGTGTACCCTCAAATCATCTCGAGATGAGGCCTGAATCCGCTGCATTAGATCCAGAGGCCATTCCGCCATCAACATCACACACAACAAGTGGTTGTCTTTCCTTAATGAACTCCGGAGATAACCCGGGAACACCGTCCCAATTCTAAAGGAAACACCAAGTTCAGCACAGCAACACAGAAAAGCTCCGTGTACCACAAATCATCTCGAGAGTTAGACATGATTGCATAGGTTCGACTCACATGAATGCTCAACTTTCTACAGCACCAGAAAACGAGGAGGTTCTCAGCTATAGGAGAATGTAAGAGAGACCCTGAGATTGTCCTGCCCTACGAGGAATGACACGAGAGATGCCCGTCTTGAAATAAGGCCGGGATTTCCCTGCAGTGATTTGAATGCAGGTATCTTCTTTCATTTCACAAGTGATGAAGGGATGTCTGAGTCCGCCTGTGGAGACTTTAGCGAAAGCACTAGTTCACCCCCTCATCTCGACAGAGGGCCTCACAGACCTTTGAAAATTTGAAAGGAACTTGGAGTACAATGCTTCCAAAGGAGATGATGCCTGAATCCTATAAATAGTGTGTTTTTGTTTTTAGTTTTTTCTTTGTTGTGTTTTTTTTTTTGTTGTGTGTTGTGAGTGTGTTGTTGTGTTTTTGATAGGAATCCCAATATCACTGTGGTACCTGGAAAGGGAACCAGGGGTCCCAAGTCTCAAGTAAAGTATTGTCCCTACTTGCCCTTCCAAGCCTCGAGAAGAATTCCCGATGTGTCCCCTGGCAACTAGACAGGAGTCTGACATCGCTGAGTAAACATAAGTTTTGAAGGGCCATCCACGTCCTAACTCGAAAATATATCCCCCGGGTTCCCAACGCAACTCGACCAAAAAACCCGACACTTGCCCCTCGCTGCTGCCAGATGAGTCCAGATTCCCCTGCATTGTGCTCCAGAGCCATCCCGAATTCCCCCATCAAACACGAGAAGTGCTTGACTTCCTTTAAACACCAAAAGAGAATCCCCGAGAACAACGACCACAGTCCAGAGGAAACCACAAAGTTCAGCAGAGCAAACTATTTAAGACAAAACTGCTTAGACCCCTTCCTCTTTCCTTGAGAGATGGATTGTCTCATGCCTTTGGGACTAACAGTAACTCCTTGGTTCCCTTGGTAACCACTGAAGTGTTGTTTTGGTTTGGTGAATCTATAATTTCTGAAAGAAAGTTTCTCTGTACTGCAGTCTGTATATACTCAGAAAAATCATTAAAGCACCTTTGCTCCATTATGAAGCTTAAGTCCGCCGTGTTCTTTTTTGTGTCTCTCTCTCTTTTTTTCTCGGCTATCTCTATTCTTTTTCTGGCTGACTCTTCTGGTGCGTGGAGACCCGTCATGCTCACTATTCTGACCGGGCTTCTAAGAAAACCCTCGAAGTGGGCGCACAGGTACCTTGGGAGTGATGCAAGCCCTGTCGTCAAGGCCAACAGATTGGTATCCGCATATATAATATCAAGAGATATCAGCCTTCTTCTTCTTTTTATCTTTCTGCGAGCTGCCAACTCCGAGACCACAAGGTTCCGGTAAATTAAAGGACCCCAACTAATATGTCCAAAGACAGGAAACACTGGTATACAAAGATAAAAAAAAGAAAAATAGAGGTATTCAGGTCAAGTGACACATGGACTATTGTATGTACTGTAAATACTAAAGGCAATGGGTTAAAAGGCGGGCTAAGCCCCATTAGTTTTTTCTACCCTGCTCACCTTCATCTTCTTTACATTTCAGGGATGTTCTGGTTTCCAGGCCTTTGAATAGATGGCTTGCATACAAGCTGTCAACCATAACCTTAGTTTCCTGATGAATGCAGTGTTTTGAATTATAAATTTGGCTCCGGTCAAAGAAAATGTTAAATGAGCTTCCAAAGAAAGAAAAAATTATTCACGTTGTTTCTCTTGGCATAATACGCGCTCCTATTATGGCTGTAATGCTGCCATTTCAAGGTAATGGTTCTAGCCCTTCCAATAGTCAGCAAAAACAGAAAATAAACACGTATTATATACATATAAATTGAATGATTAAACTTTTACAAAAGGCTTACATTGAAACAATACAAAATATCTCAAAATTTTCTTTACTAGACCTCCTGCCGGCTGCCCCAAATGCTTTCTCTCTGCAACATTTTGCAACTCCAATAGTCTATTTGTTTGGAAGACCATAATAAAAACTTACATTAATTTTTAACGTAGACTAGAAGGCTGCACTTTCCCTTACTGGAATCGAAGAAACCAAGAAAACAGCTAGAGAAATTACTTGCTTATGAGAATGCATATCAGCAATGGCAAAGATGCTATAGCTGCAATTTGTCATGACTAGTTTATTATTGATTATATAAAGGCTTGTACACATGATATGATCAAAAAATTTAGAAGATGCAAATACTAGCTGGTACACATGTGCTATAACCTTTTAAAAAAGAGAAATGATGGATGCATTACATGTGGAGAGAATAACCGTTGTAAAAAGGGACTGCCCTAAAAAGGCAAATAAAAAGCTTTCAAAAATTTGTCCTGCTGCCACAGAGGAATGCAGTGGGAAAAGGACAGTCAAACTTAACGTTTGATATTGAAGGAAAACCTAATTCCAAAAATCTCCAAAGAGGGTAATCTCCCAAGCTCCCCATACAACAAAAAAGAGGGCACAATTTATCCTTTCCGTGTGAGTGAGTGGCCCAACTATCTGTTCTCAAACCCCAACCCAGCAATGCTCCATTAATATATCAGCCCAATAATGTGTTTTCCTTGACCCTTAAGCATCCCGGCTGAGTAAACCTACTGGAGATTATGGACCCCTCCCCACAAACTTCAGGCTTTTACAGAGCTAATCTAACTTGGCTTCTAAAGAATTAGGGTTTCGGCGTGAATAATTGATTCAAATTGAAAGTAGAAATTCAAACTATGATTCAGCTCAACCTCTATGCAAATGCAAAAATGGGACAAAGTTGCTCAATAACTTCTTTCCCTGTACACTTCTATTAACTCCTCTACTAATTGTACGGAGGGTAAATTAGGTAAGACATATCAAAACAATCCTTATGGACATCATTGTTATTTATAATATGTCCTACAAATATAAATATCAAATGAATGATAAAAGTTTCTGGACGCCCTCAAATGTGTCTAATATTATCATTTCCAAACTATTTGGCCCAAACCCTGACCATATACAAAAGGCTCTTGCAAATTGCAGGAAGTTCTCAAGACAAATAACAATAAAAGTTGATCTAAATACTCAAAATCTACACATTTTGGTAGACAAAAGGCCTACATACAACATTACGACCTTATGGATAATGCAAACTTAATCTAATAGGAAGGGACTTTACTATGCAATGCAAACTCAGACAACAGTCCACATTTTTCCTATTTTTGGCCCCAAACTGCTCATTTAACAAACAAAAAGTTATTAAAATAACAGAAATTTGTGAGTCTTCTTTAGACAACAATGTCCGCCGCCCCGTTATGAGAAAAAAGTAAAACTACTAAAGAACTTATAAACACACAATTAAAATGGAACATATTAAAGAATCTGCCTTTTTGGGAACTCTCCTATTGTTTGTGATACAAAGGAATATTTCTAATGGGTCTCTTAACAGAGTTCAAAAAGGTTAATCTTTTTTGAAACCTGGGCTGCATTGTAACTAGAACTCCAATACTTTTTCTCAAAATTGGGCACACTATATTACTGATTCACAAGATTGATTTTTAATAGACCTTTACACCCTTTAGAGACGGAGAACTAACTTTCTCGCTCCCTTATCCTAAGCATATCGGGCCTCAGAAAAATTTCCGTAGGACTATATTCCCAAGTATGCTTAAAAGTCCTGCGACTCTGCTGCTTATCACTTCAGTCGGGTCCTACTTCTATGCGAACCTCAGAATGTCAGCCCCTCCAGACCCCCTTCTCCCTGAGTATTCGCAGAGAAGAGTACTGAAAGAGTTCCATCTGCGTCTCCCATAATAGTCCCTAGCATCTGCAAATTTCCGCCAGGCTTTATATCCCTATTTGGACAAAAATCCCATGCATAAAGCATGAATAATATACTATAGCTAGAAAATCAGAAAGGATATTTTTTGGACACCGGAATGGCGTATGATTATAATTGTAGACTCCAATAAAACTGATGAAAAAGAAAATCTGTAACTGAAATGCTAAACCGGTACTTGATGCACGTATAAAGGGAAAGGTAACGTGTAAATATTGTTTCTTTTCCAGAACTCCAGTCGTTCGTGGGAAAAAAATAAGTAGCCTAAGAAAAAACTTAAGTCTTAACTCTTATCATGTCCTTGTCAATCGCACCCACTCAATCTAGACTCCTCAATGACAAATTGTTGGCTCAAATGAAATAAAATATTACAAAAAGAATATTTTAAATTTCCATAAGGAACGTATGACGTCGATGGACTAAATAACCGATGCTCCATTAGGTCTTTTTTGTCGTTAGATAGTTGAGATTATGGCCTGTAGGATTCAGGTTTACCATGAACGGAAGGGTTTCAAATTTGGGTATAATTATACTTAAATTGTGTATGTATTCAAGATAATTATTTTTAATCTAGTAGGACAGTCTTGAATCATCTACACTATATAATACTTTTGTTATGGCTGGTGTGGTTTAAGATCACGATATGTCAAAAAAAGCTACCAAAATATATATATATTATAAAGGAGATGAAAACTTTTAGATAAGCTCGATTAAAAAAATTATATGTTATGAATAAAATGTAATGCTATCTCTATAATCTGGAACTGGTCTCCTAGGGATTAGAGTGATTTAGGTTTGCTGGATTGTGCGAACTAAAGAGTAGAAAGTGTGTTGAATGGAGCTGGTCATTTCCAATGAATTATGATTTTAAAGCGTTAATTGTTGAACATTCGCTTACTCGTACAAGTGAGTTGTCTGCAGTAGACCAAGAGATTTGGAGCTGTTAATGAATATAAATATATATTTGTTACTGCAATGGATTATATACCAATATCATATGATTTGATAAATAGCTTCATGTCTATAAAATGCTATCATACACATATTGTCATGGTTGCATAGAAAAGCAAATATATCCCAGAGAACACCAACTTCACACCCCAACCTCAAGGAAAAGCTCGGGTACCCCAAATCATCTTAGATTAGAGCTGATATCCCTATTTTAGACTCAAGAGGAATGGCAACGTTCCTCAGCACCGAACATAGGCCTCATCTAGCAGATGAGGTGAGAGTGGACCCAGGATTTGTGCGGCCTCAATGGAAGGAACCAGAGTTGCCGTGACTAGAAATATGCCCGAATTCCCTCCAGTGACAGCAATGCAGGCGTATCCATTCATCTCCCAAGATAAGGGATGTGTAATCCCCGTGGAGACTTTACAGAAAGCCCTTGTTCCCCCCCATCTCGACAGGAGGCCCACATCTCCCTAAATTTCGCGAGAACTTGAATTCAATGAGCAAAGAACAACAACCTGACTCCTTTTAAAAATTGATAGAATCCGACAAGCACTGGTGAACGAAAGGGGACCCTGTTTCAAGTCTCACCTAAAACAACCCTATTGCCCTGCCAAGCCCTCGATAGACTATCGAGTGGCCCTCGCACTAACATGATCCTGACATCCTTGAACAAACGCGAGTGTTGAACGCCATCCAAGTCCTACTCGAAATATACCCCATGGTACCTGCCGCAACTCGAGAAAAATGGGCGAGACCTCCCCGCCGCCGCCTTATTAGGTCCGATTCCCCGCATTGGTCAGAGCAATTCCCTTGGTTCCACAGCAAAACAAAAGGAACCGGAATTTCCTGATGGAAACTCCAAAGTCCTCAAGAACACGTCCACAAGTTTAGAGGGACCCTGACGTCACCACCAGCAATAGGAAAGAGCTACGTGTTCCCAATTCAACTCGAGATGATCCAAGATTCTCCAGCATTGTCGCAGACCATTCTGCATTCCCCATCAAGCAAGAAAAGGCTTGACTTCCGTGTAGCAACTCCAGAGATTCCCGAGAACACCATCTCAAATCGAGAAGAACATCAATTTAGCACAACAAATCGAGAATAGTTCCATGTAACAAAAGCATCTCGAGAGGAGAACAATCCCGTCGTTACAAACGGAAAGCAAGCTTTTCAAACGCACCCAAGTGAAGACTTCTCTGATTTACAAGTATGTAGGAAGAAGAGGGGGGGGGTGGGGAGGGACCCGAGTGAGCGTCCTCAAGTGAATGGCACCGAGATGCTGTGACTCACTTATGCAGGATTCCCTGCACGACCCTTGATAGCACTCAGCCTTTAATCTCTCAAGGTGATGGGGATTTGCTAATCCCTGATGTAACCATAAGGAAAGCCCTATTTCGCTGCCTCATCCGAAGTGATCCGCACATCCCTGTACAAGGGAAAGAACACGAGGTCAATGAGTGCAATGTTCCATAAGGAACATCCTGAGTGTATCTTGGGAAAACATTGACAGAATACCAATAGCCCGTGCAACGGGAAGGGAACCTGGCCACGCCTCACCTCGAGAGGCTCCTAATGACGGGCAAGCTCAGGAGAAAGACCGAGGTTCCCGCAAGCACTAACAGAGTCCAGCGTCGCTGAACAAACCCAATATTGTAGGCCATCCTCATCTGAACTCCGAGAATATTCCCCAGATTTCCGCGCACTAGGAAAAAATCATGAAACGTCCACACCTGTGAAAGAGGCGCGATTCCCATTCTTAGCTTGTAAGAAATGTCTGTTTTTCTTGTCATAAAGAAAGAGCCTTGACTTCCTTGATGGAACTCCAGAGAGTCGCCCAAACACTGACACAAGTATAGCGGACCCAGAAGTCACAACAGCACATGAATCATTCCGTTGTACCCTCACATCAACTGCCAATGATGCCTGAAGCCCTGCATGAGATCCAGACTTCCGCCGTCAACAATCAAACACTACCAAGTGGCTTGTCTTTCCGTAATCCACTCTGGAGAAACCGGAACACCGTCCAACAATCTAAAGAACACTAAGTTCAGCCAGAGCAACTCAGAAAACACCGTGTACACATACATCTCGAAGTAACAGAGTCCCGGGGTCGCCACAAAGGCAACGTTCTACAGCACCTCAAGACGAGAGTTTCTCAGCTATAAGCAATGTAAGAAACCCTGAGTTTGCTGCCCCAAGTGGATGGACACGGAGATCCCGACTCAAAAGAAGGCTGATTTCCCCTGCAGTGATGTGAAGCAGGGTTTGTCTTTCATTTCACAAGTAAAGGATGGTCTGAGTCCTGTGGAACGTTAGAGAAAGCCCTTTTCCCCGCCTCATCGCGACAAGGAGCCTCACAACCCCTAGAAATTGCGAGAGAACGTTGAGTTCAATGATCAAAGGACAACAAGCCTGACTCCTCTTAAAATTTGAAGAATCCGTCAATCACTGTGGGAAATGAAAGGACCCTGGTTTCAAGTTTTGCACTCAAAGAGCACCCCTAGTCCCTGCCAAGCCTCTAGGAAACGCCGTGTCCCTCGCAACTAACATGAGTCCTGACTCCCCTGAACAAACACATTTTGAAGGCCATCCATGTCCTCTAACTCGAGAAGATACCCCAGGTACCCGCCCAAACTCGAGAAAAACGGCGAGACCTCCCCCCGCCGCCTGAGTGTCTGATTCCCCTGGCATTGGGTGCAGAGCAATTCCCTTGGTCCACATCAAACACGAAAGACCTGAATGTCCTGATGGAACGCAGAGGGTCGCAAGAACACGTCACATAGTTGAGTGACCCGGAGTCACCGCATCAATAGGAAAACTACGTGTTCCCTCAATTCAACTCGAGATGAGTCCAAGTTCTCCTGCATTGATTGCAGACCCCTCCCGCATTCCCCATCAAGCAAGAAAAGGCTTATGCCTTGCACTCCAAGATTCCCCAAAACACCAGCTCATCTATAAGAACATCAAGTTTAGCACATCAAAGTGATAAAAGTTTCATATACCCAAATCAGCTTGAGAGGAGAGCAATTCCCTGCATGACAAAAGAGAAAGGAACTTTTCATAAGCACCGCTAAGTGGAACTTCTCTGATTTTACTAAGTATGTAGAGGACCCGAGTGTGCTCCCAATTGAATGGACACGAATGCACTGACTCAAAATATGCCGATTCCTGCATTGACGTTGAATGCAGCTCACTTTCCATCTCACAAGTGAAGGGATTCTGAATCCCCTGGGGAACCCAGAAACCCTAGGTCCCCACCCTCATCTAGATCAGAACCCACATCCCTATGACAACTCCTAAGGAATGCCGATTACTCAATGTCTTTCAAAAAAACAGATGCCTGAATCCTCGTGAAAATTGATTGGAATCCCAATAGCCCTGGTGCACCTGGAGAGGAAACCTGGACTCGTTCCTCATCTCATGAGGCTGCCTATTGCCATGCCAAAACTTAATAAATTGCGATGTCCTCCCCTCGCAACCTAAACAGGGTGCCTTACGGGGATTCCAATATATATAAATAACCCCTCGCCCCCACACCCAACCCCCCCCCCCCCATCACAGTTGTTGAAGGCCAGCCCCATCTTGACTAAAATATACACCGTTTTCCGCAACAACCTCCAAGAAAACCATAGACGTCCCCCTGGCCAATGATGAGCGCCAGTCCCCTGCACTGCATGCAAGCAAAGCCGGTCCACATCTCCCTCAAAGGAGCCTGGACTTCCCTGTTGAACACCAGAGAATCCAGAAGAACACTGTCACAAGTCTAATAGGGGCCCGGGAGTCAGCAGCATGCCGAAAGTATCCGTGTACCGGAAATCCTTTCAAATGAGCCCGATGGCCCTGCATTGCTCCAGACCCATCCCACATTTCCCCACAAATACAAGGCGCGTAACTTCCTTGAACAACTCCAGAGATACACCGAAAAACACACCGAAGCGAAAAACATCAATGTCCACAGCGCAACGCGAGAAAAAGCTCCTTGTAACCCAAATCAGTTCAAGATGAGAGGATTTCCGCATCTTCTCAAATGGCGAATGAAGACAGATCCACAAACACCTTAAGATAGCATCTCTCAGCAGTGTGGGGATGGAGGGGAATCTGGAGTTGCTGCCTCAAAAGAACTACACCGAGTGCACTGACTCGACATAAGGTCGGATCTCCCACAGTGACGTGAACGCAGCTCTCTATCATCTCACAAGAGAAGGCAGTCCTGAATCCCTGAAACATCGAGAAAGACCTAGTTTCCCCTGCCTCATCTCGAGAAATCCTCACATCCCTTTGACAATGCGAAAGGAACCGCGATTTCGTGATCAATGTTGCAAAAGAACGAGCCGGATCCCTGCTGGAAGATTGACGAATTCCAATATCCCTGGTGGCAACTGAAGAGATACTGGACTCAAATGCCCACCTCGAGAGGTATCCCTATTCACCTGCCTAGGTCAAGGAGAATACCGAGGTGTCCCATCAACTAGACAATCCGACGCGCTGAACAAACCCAGTTTATTGTAGGCCATCCCCTCTAGACTCAAAATATAACCAAGGTTCTTGCTAGCAACTCGAAAAACCATGAAACGTCCCTGCAAGTGAGAAGAGCTCGATTCCCCATTCAATAGATTGTAAGTACTTTCGTGTTTCGCGTCAAAAAGAAAGGACCTTAACTTTCTGAATGGAAATCCAGAAAGTCCCCAAAACACTGACACAATATAAAGGGACGCAAAGGCACAACAGCAACATGAAAACATTCCGTGTACCCGGATGCAGCTCCAGATGAGCCTGAATTCCCTGCATTAGATCAAGCATTCCGCCCGTCAACCTCACACACAACAAGTGGCATTCTTGCCTAATCAACGCCAAGAATAACCGGAACTCCGATCCCAATTCTAAGGAACCCAAGTTCAGCACGAGCAACACGAGAAAGCCGTGTACCACAAAATTCCTCTCGAGAGTAGACATGATACCATGTTCGACTCACATGAATGGCCAACTTATCTACAGCTACTCAAGACAAAGATTACTCACTGTGGAATGTAAAGGAGACCCTGATGTGCGACCCACCTGGAATGTACACCGAGGTGTCCTGACTCGAAATAAAGCCGGAGTTTCCCTGCAGTGATTTGGAATCAGATCATCTTGCATTCCAGGTAAGGATGTCTAGCCCCGTTGGAGACTTTAGAGAAGCACTATTCCCCCTCATCACACAGAGCCTCCATACCCTATGAAAATCGTAAGGAACTTGAGTTCAATGCTCCAAAGGAATGATGCTGAATCCTATTATATATTAGATTAGGAATCCCATATCACTGTGGCACCTGGAAAGGAACCTGGTCCCAATCTCATAAAGAAATGTCCCCTATTGCACTTCCAAGCCTCGAGAAACCCATGTTCCCTCAACTAGACATGAGTCTTGACATCGCTGATAAACGTAAGTTTGAAGGGCCAACCACGTCCTAACTCGAAAATATCCCCCAGGTCCACGCAACTCGACCAAATAACCCGACACTTCCCCCTCGAGCACAGATGAAGAGTGCCAGAATTCCCCGGCAGGTGCCTCCAACCATCCGAATTGCCCATCAAACTGAAATGGGGCTTGACTTCCTGAACAACAACAGTGATCCCCGAGAACAAACGACCACAGTCCAAGCACATCAAGGTCACAGAGCAAACTCTTTAAAGACAAAACGGCTGAGTCCCCTTCCTTTCTTGAGATAGGATTGTCCTCCTGTCCTTGCTGACAACAGTACTCCTTTTCCCTTGGTAACCAGTGCAGTTTGTTTGATTGGTGAACTCTATCATTTCCAAAGAAGTTCTTTTACTGCATCTGTATATACTCAAAAAATTATTAAAAGCACCTGTGCTATCCATTAAGCTGAGTCTCCCGGGTCCTTTGTTTGTCTCCTCTCCTTTTTTTCTCGCTCTCTCTAGCTTTTCTGGACTGACTCCTGGAGCGTGAGACCCGTCGTGCTCACATCTCCCGGGCTACTAAGAATCTCTCCGCGAGGGCCCTGTACCTTGGTGAGTGATGCAACCCTTGTCAAGACAATATTGGCCACTGTATAATCAAGAGTAGTAGCCTCCTTCTCTTATTACTTTCAGATTACCAACTCCGACCACAAGGGTCAGGTAAATTTAAGGACCCCAGCAAATATGCCAAAGAACAGACACTGATAGACTAGTGTATCGGTCGGAGTGACCACATGGACTATTGAGGTCGGTAAATACGAATGCGAGGTTAAAAGGCTGACAGCCCCATTATTTTTCTACCCTCTAACCACTTCTATACATTTAGGGTTTCGGGTGTCAGGACAAGGAATAAGGCTTGCATACATGCAGTAACATAAGCCTTATTTCCTTGATAAATGCAGTTGTGAAGTAAAATTTGTGCTCCGGCAAAGAAAATGTTAAAATGAGCATCAAAGAAGGAAAAATTATGCCGTTGAACTCGAGCCTATATGCGCTCTATTAAAGCAGTAATTCTGCCTTGCAAGTATGTTCTATCCCGGCAATGCACACCAACAACACCTATTATATACATATAAAGGAATTAGTAAAACTTTACAAAAGCTTCCATTAGAACAATACAAAATACCACAAAATATTCTTTGCTAGCCCTCCAATGGCACCCCAAAATCTTCGCCTCTGCCATCATTTCAACTCCAAAATCCATTTGTTGGAATCTAATGAAAGTTATATTAAGTTTTAAGCTAGACTAGAAGCGCTCTTTCCCTTACTAGAATCGAAGAAACCAGAAAAACAGCTAGAGAATTACTTGCGTATGAAACCAATATCAGAAATGTCAAAACTATAACTGCAATTTGTCCAGACGAGGATATATTATTGATTTATATAAGCTTGTCAAAGCTAGATCAAAAATGTAAGAAGTATGCAAATACTACTGAAACAATTGCTATAACCTTTTAAAAAGAGAAATAAAGGATGCGTTACATGTGAAAAAACCGGTTAAAAAGGACTGCCTAAGATGCTAATAAAAACTTTCAAAAATTGCCCTTGCTGCCACAGAGGAATCGTCTCTGGGAAAAGACAGGAAACGAAATTTATATTAAGAAAACCTATTCCAGCAAACGCCAAAGGGTAGCTCCCAGACCCTACAACAAAAATGAGTGGGCAAATTTTAGCTTCCCCAAACCCTCAACGTCCAGCAATGCTGCCATAATAACCAGCCCTTAATGTTTTTTTCTTTACCGTTTAGCAGTCCCGCTAGAGTACCTACTGGAGTTTTTGGACCCGTGCCCCCAAAACCTTCAGCTTTTACATGGCTAATCTAACTGGGATTCTAAAGGAATATGTTCGCGAGGAATAATTGATTCAAATACAAAGTAGAATTCAACTATGATGTCACTCAGAGTCTATCAGTCAAAAGGGACAAAATTGCCCAATTACTTTCTTTTTAGCCCTTACACGTCTATCACTCCCTCGACGAAGGTACGGAGGCGGCAGCATTGGGTAATACAAACAAAATAATCCTTATGCCAGACCATTGTTATTTAACATATGTCCATCTACATATAAATTAGCAAAAATAATGTAAAAGATACGGGACCCCTCATCAATGGTCGAATATTTTCAGTTCTGAACTATTTGGCCCAAACCCTGACATATATAAAAGCTCATACAAATTCAGGAATTTCTCAGCCAAAATACAACAAATTACCAAAAGATTCAAATCTACACAGATGATAGACCCAAAAGCCAACCGACAGCAGGAAGACTATATGGATAGATCAAACCTTAATCTAATAGGAAGGGACTTACATAGCAATGGCAAACTCAGATTACATTCCACATCTACGCTAGGGCCACTGCTGCATTATACAAACAACACATTAATGTAAAATAACAGAAAATTTTTTGAGCCTCTTGTAGCCAAATCAATGCCCCTGAGAATAGAAATACAACATCTAAAGAACTATAACACAAAATTAAAAATGGAAACAGAAGAAGAATCTTCTCTTTTTGGAATACTCCTATTTTTTGATACAAAGAAATATTACAAATGGTGGCCACTTAACAGAGTTTCAATAAACTTAATACTTCTTTGGACCCCGGTGCGGCAGTGAACCAGAGATCCCTTTTCGATACCTCAAAATTGGCACATTAAGTAGTACGGATTCACAAGATTGATTGGTGTTAATATACCTGGTACACCCTTAGACCGAGAGAGCAACATTTATCTCTCCTTATCCTAATCATATCGTGTGCCCCCCCACCCCCCCCCCCGTCAGAAAGATTTGCGAACTATATTCCCTCATTGCTTAAAAGTCCTGCTACTGCTGCTGCTAAGTTTCTTCAGTCGTTCTACTCCTGTGACCTCATAGCTGTCAGCCCACCAGCTCCCCTCTCCCTGAGTTTATCCAGACATGAGTACTGATATAGAGGTTCCAATTAGCCATCTCCATAAAGTCCGAGACATGTGTCAAAATTGTGTTGTCAGCCAAGGCTTTACGTCCTATGTGGACAAAAATTACTCATGCATATATCATTAAATAAGATACTATAGCTGCAAAAATGAGAAAGGGATGTTGGTTTTTTGGACAATGAATCTGAATGGTATGATACTCTTTAGACTCCCACTGAAAACTCGACGAAAATATAAAGTCTCTTATTGAAACTGCAAACCGGTACTTGATTCAGGTGTAGTAAAGGAAAGGTTAACTTGTTAATAATATATAATATAGATTTTTTTTAATATATTTTTGAACTCCATTCTGTCTGTGAAACATAAATAAGTCATAAAGAAAACGTATTAAAAATGTTAAACTCTTACCATGTCTTGGGCATTCACCGCCCACTCTTCTCTAGGAGTCCAGCAATGAGCAAATTGGTGGAGTTCAAGATAAATAAATAATACCAAAAGAAATTTTAAATATTCAATAAGGGGAACCTATGGTCCTATGTATTTAAAATGATCTACTAGTCTCTCAATAACAGTATGTTTCGTTTTAGATAGTGTGGAGTTAATGGGTACTGTTTTGGATGTCAGTT